>JAHREE010000393.1:0-11690 GCA_033628505.1 Tringa tobata | reverse complement strand
TTGGCCTTGGCCCATTGATCCAACCTGTCCAGATCCCTCTGTAAAGCCTTACGACCCTCAAGCAGATCAACACTCCCACCTAGTTTGGTGTCATCTGCAAACTTACTGAGGGTGCACTCAACCCCTTATCTTAATCGTCGATAAAGATATTAAAGAAGACTGGCCCCAGAACTGAGCCCTGAGGGACACCACTGGTGACCGGACACCAACAGGATTAATCACAACCCCATTAATCCCAACTCTCTGGGCACGGCCATCCAGCCAGATTTTTACCCAGTGAAGAGTACTCTTGTCTATGCCATGGTTTACCAGCTTCTCCAGGAAAACGCTGTGGGGGACGGTGAGGTCCTTTCCAACAAGTATGAGTCTGTGACTCTGCAGATCAGGGAAACCAGTGGAAGCTGGTGAGAGGAGCCGCAACTCATTGCGTAAGGACCTGCACCCCCCACAGAACCACCACTGGGGGCCAGAGGCACAGCAGTCCATTGCATCAAACGGGGTGGGGAGGAAGAGTCAAGACACTTTGCAGAAGCCACAAAACCAGGCAAATTTGCTCAGTGAAGAGAGAATCTTTCACATCTCAGACTGACTCAAGGAACCATGAGATGGAGCAAGACATGGCTTCTGGCCATCCTTGGAAAGCCCAAAGCTGTCAGAAAGAGAATGTCACACAGACCAGTCACAGCACCCGGCTTGTTCAAGGATTACTTATCACACTGACTGACACAGGGACCAAGAGTGCTATCCANGCTTGTTCAAGGATTACTTATCACACTGACTGACACAGGGACCAAGAGTGCTATCCACCTGCAAAGATGATGGTCCCGCTGCCAGGACCTTGGTGAAACCTTAGAAAACCACAGACCAGTCATCACAATCAGGAAATAACAACAAAGGACCAACCAATCCTGTTAGAAAAACCCAACAAGATCTAAGATGGATAAATACAAACAAAACACTTATTTTCACTCCTAGAAAATCTGCACCAATGCCACCAGCTGGAATTCAAACTTGCCAATGCCAGTGTTCTGCTTCCCAAAGAGATGCCCTTTTCACTCGGACACAAGAAAGGGGCCAGGGTCAGACCCTGTGTCCAGACCCTGTGCTGACACAGCCCCTGCAGAGCCCCTGGGGGAGGAACAGCACTTCTCTGCAGACAGAACACCTCCTTCCAAGGACCAAAGCAGGGAGCTGAAAGGCAACAAAGAGGCCAACTTGGTCAAATTGCTTATTAAAACAGGGAGACACCAACCCAGAAGGTTGATGTGCCCTGAAGGAACAGGAGATGGTGTCAACAGAGTGCAAAGAGGAAACAGGTTCAGGACTCTTGGACAGAGCCCGCCATGGTCTGTGAAAGCAGAAATGCTGCTGTCAATCTGGATGAAAGATCTTCTGGAAGAACAGCACAGAGACTGACCCCGGGACACGGTTCAGCCGGGTGGCAGGAGGATGGTTGTTCCTTTCCAGGTAACGTGGTAGCCCCAGGAGGTGCCTGGGAGCCCTTAGGGAAAAAAAGGGCAACTGAAGAGATGTCAATAATGTTCAGGCCAGAGACGAGGAGATCCTCCTCCAAGACGTGCACACCCTTGGGTCGTGGAGTACTCCTGTAAAACCACCCTAAAACCCAAACCCTCAGCATGTCCAGATGCAGTGTTTAGTTTGAAATAATACAGGCAATATCATATGATGACCTCTCAAAATAAGTTCCCGTGTAAGCTGAAATACCTTACAGACAAACAGCTTAGATTAAATTAAGTGTTATTTACGCTAAACAGAAGTTACCCAATCAGGAAACACCAGAGGTGCAGAAAGGGGCTTTCTGGGAAGCTGCCCAGCTCTTTTGGGTTCCTGCTCCCAGGAGGAGAGAGACTTTGGGTCTGGGAGTGTTGCCAGGGTCCAAGAGCCACAAGAGAGGGCAAAACAAGGGAAGGAACCAGTCTCCAGCTGTGGAAAAAGGGGGCTCAGTTGTCCAGTGGCACTCGGGGCAGGGCAGGGAGAAGCCCACGTGGCACCTGTGAGCCCTGGTCCCTGCACCACAGCCAAGGACACGGTGAAACTAAGCTTTTCTGGGTTCATGTGGCAGATCCTGAGTGTTTCCATTCATTAAAGGCTTCTTTGGAACAGGAACAGAACATCATTCCAGGACACTCGGTGTATACAGGATGACCAAAGGATGTGACACTCAATACGAGTCGTTCAACATTAAAGAAGGCCAGGAATAGCAATAAACATGGTTTGAGGGAAATTAAGCTGCCAAAAAGTGGGGGTTTACAAGTCTCGTTAACAAGGTAACAAAGCAACCCAAGATCCTGGAACACCACGGTGGTTCAAGAAAACATTTTGATATTGAGAGAGTGGCTCAGCAAGACTTGGGGCTGAAACAAACTGAAAGTCATCTGAACAGCTTAAGAACACCTACATATTTCCTACATTTATAAAACAAGATTCAGTGTCTGAATCAACACTTATAAATACTTCAAGGGTGGGTGTCAGGAGGATGGGGCCAGGCTTTTTTCAGTGGTGCCCAGTGACAGGACAAGAGGGAACGGGCACAAACTGGAACATGGGAAGCTCCATCTCAAGATGAGCAGGAACTTCTTTCCTGTGAGGGTGGCAGAGCCCTGGCAGAGGCTGCCCAGAGAGGTGGTGGAGTCTCCTTCTCTGGAGACATTCAAACCTGCCTGGACACGTTCCTGTTGGACCTGCTCTGGGTGACCCTGCTCTGGCAGGAGGTTGGATTGGATGGTCTCCAGAGGTCCCTTCCAACCCCATGTGATTCTGTGACTGCAGAGGAAGAAAATAAGTGCACATTTTTTGCAAAGAATTAATTCACCGTGGGATCCAGTCAGCCCAATTTTGAGAAATTTCATCCAGCACTTGGAATTCTGAAGGGATTTCAGATTCACGCCTCTTTCTAACAAGCTGTGGTCCAGCTCAAGAGAAAAAGGGAACTAGTGTTGGACTTCTCATTTGGCGAAATTCTGCTTTCCTGTAAAAACCAGCCCAATTCAATATCATTGTGGTCTTTCAGTGCATTCAGACCTGAGAGTTCTCTTAGTGAGAGCTTGGATCGCTCTCCTGTATTTATAGTTGTTCAGCAGATGGAGTCATGTAGACACCTCAGACCCTTGGGAACAAAACTTCTTCATATTTAGCTGCCATATGCTGTTACCTCAGCAATTACATAACTACCTGAATTGAGTGTAATAACAGAAGTCGCTTTGCTACCAACCACCCATGAACAGGAGCACAGAGAGATTATCAATCATTGGTATCACCCTTCATGTTACACATGTTCAATCCATCAGAAATGGCACAAAGTCAAAGTTCTGCCTGTCCTCTCCCAGCCTGACTGGTCACAGCCTCAGCTACAAAATGATGGTCTGGTTAAGATAAAAACATGCCCAAGACCAACTTCCCAGTCTGCCCAGTCTACGGCAGGGTGAAGCCTCCCCAGCATCCGAGCCATGGGGTGATCATAGAATCACAGAATGATATGGGCTTGGAAAGGACCTCTGGAGACCATCCAGTCCAACCCCCTGCCAAAGCAGGTCCACCCAGAGCAGGTCCCACAGGAGTGTGTCCAGGTGGGTTTGAATGTCTCCAGAGAAGGAGACTCTACCACCTCTCTGGGCAGCCTCTTCCAGGGCTCTGCCACCCTCACAGGAAAAAAGTTCCTCCTCATGTTTAGGTGGAGCTTCTTATGTTCAGGTTTGTCCTGTCCCTGGGCACCACTGAGAAAAGACTGGCCCCATCCTCCTGACACCCAGACTTTAAGTATTTATAGGTGTTGATCAGATCCCCCCTCAGTCTTCTCTTCTCCAGACTAAAAAGACCCAAGTCCCTCAGCCTTTCCTCATCAGAGAGATGCTCCAGGCCCCTCATCATCTTTGTAGCCCTCTGCTGTGCCCTCTGCAGCAGTTCCCTGTCCTTTGGGAACTGGGGAGCCCAGAACTGGTCCCAGTGCTCCAGATGGGGCCTCCCCAGGGCAGAGCAGAGAGGGGGGATGACCTCCCTCCACCTGCTGGTCACACTCGTCTTGATGCACCCCAGGAAATGGTTCCCGATGCCGGGAACAAGTTCAGGGTGAACATTTCCACCCACTCTGTGGACTCAGAATGGCCCATAATTTACATAACCTTGAGTTCTGAAAAGAACCAACTCCTAAGGTCAAAGCAGCAAAAGAAAACGTTCTGTGTCAGAAGAAGGAATCCATTGTCAAGGGGAAACGAAATGGGCTGCAACGGAGCCCGGCAGCCCCTGAAGGCCTGCACCCCTTAAATACATTTAATACATGTGAGCTATGACTTACTGACTTGCCTGTAGGTATGGAATTAAAAGCCAAGGAAAGAAGAGGAAAAAGTAATCTAGATAAATGACTTTATTCCCTGAGGTGACATCCAGTCAGAGCACATCCTCAGCCCCGTGCAAGTTTTAACAGAATCGTGAAGAGCGAACAGAGGGATACATGACTTCTATGCTGCTAGACCACATGCCTCTTCGCTTATGCTCAGCCTCTCCTGGGAAGATCTAAGGACAGTTCACTCAGCTGCACTAAATCCATTTGATGTGAAAAGCGAGTGTGTGTGCGAGGAGGAGGGGGGTGGAATCCGAAGGGTGCTCGGTGTCGGAGCGGAGGATTAGGGCCTCACGCCACGGCCCCGCGGATCCAGCGCCGAGCGGGAGCCCGACGGCTGGCTCCGGGCACGGGGAGGGGGGAGAACAGCCACATACTTCTACCCGCTGCAATTATTCTCTTTAAAGTGCTGAAAGTGGAAAATAGGAGAGGAGAGCAGCTGAACAGCCTGACAGATTTATCTTCTTCAGGGAAAGAGCACATACACCTGCACAGGCACCTTCTTCTTTAAAAAAAAAAATAAAATATCCTGAGAGATTGCTATCTGCAGTCGTAATGTGCCTGGTGCAGGGAAGAGATTTCAGGAAAGGTGAAGTTAATCCAATCCCTCTCGTTGCCAGACCCTCTTCTGTGAAGTGCAGCTCTAAACAGCCCGTGGGCACTGAGGTTTTTAAAAATCTCTTCATGGACCAAGAACTGGCAATTTCTTTGTTCAGAAAATTTCTTCTCACCATAGTTCTTTTATCATTTACCCCATTTAAGGCTCCCACACCACAGCCAGAGCCTGCAGAGAAGAGGCAACCCCTGAGCCCACTCTTTTTAGCCCGGTCCTTCCTGGACCAGAGACCTTCTTACCTGTAATGACATCTCTATCAGCATCAGCAGCTTTTTGATACCGATCCAGACAGGCTTCCCTTTGACGTTCTGTGCGATGGTGCTGCGTTCCTTGTCTTTGAAGTTACCCAGGAGCTGGGGGGCAAAAAAAAAAAANGGTGCTGCGTTCCTTGTCTTTGAAGTTACCCAGGAGCTGGGGGGCAAAAAAAAAAAATTAAAACCAAAAAAAATTTAAAATCAACAAGAGGAGATTGTCAGTAGGAATAATGTTGCCTAACTCAGGGAACGAGAAGCTAGAAAGCATTTTCTAGCTTAGAGGGAAAATTTGTTGCAATATATATAAACAAGGCAAAACACTGAGATTCTTTTATTCCATAATGAAATAATGGAATCTCATATTCTTTTCATAACATCTCTCATCAAACAGTTACGGATTCTATTTTAGGATCCAACCTAGTTTTTCTCCAGATCAGAGTCCAGAAGGAACACAGCAGCTCAAGCCACAGTAAGTTTTTTGAAACTGCTGCAAGAGTGTCCGTGTCTTTCAGGTTTTGGTGCCACCATCACGATGACAACTTTGCAAGTCTGCACAAAAGATTTGCCTGTTAAGTTTATTTTAACAGCCTTCAACGTTCAGTGTAATTTCCACTACAGCATAGAATAAGAAGCCATTAAGGGCACCAATTTATAAAGAACCTATAATCTGCTCCGCACCAAACACCTTCGTTTGATGTTGTTCCAGTTAATGAGAGCTTGGAACCCTCCAGGCACATTCAGTTTAAGTGCCCCAATTACACCCATTACCCACTTCCCTGCCCTCAAAACCTTTCAATCCACTCCAGAAACCTTTTTCCCTGGACCTACCCTTCTCTCATTTTGCCTTCGTTTATTGTATGAAAAAGTAATTTGGAGAAGCCTGAGAACTGTTGTTAGACCATAACGTTGGGTGGGACAGCGCTCCCAAATGCAGAGCTACTGCAAAACCACTCCCTTTCCAGCACGTTTTGAGGTGTTTTGTCATTCTTGAGCTTTTTTCTCACCTCCAAAGCCTCCATCAGCTGCTCCCCTGTTGCGATGTTGGGCACGTGGATGGTGGTGCTGAAAGCGTTCAGCATTTCCATCTCCTGCAGGACGTCCTTGCGACTGGTGGTTCCAATGATCAGGAGCTTGCGACCCTGCCCACGCAACGGAATAAGCATCAAGAGAAGAAAAACAAGAGAGGAATCAGCGTTGCCAAGCTTCGGCTGACAAAAAAGCAGAAGGGAAATGGCCATGTGAAAATACCACTTCAAATAAAATTAACGGGGTTAAAGACATCAGTAATGAAGCAGTCAGCACCAGCCATACACGAGCAGGATCTCATTCCAGCAGTCAGGGCAATGCCACCAACGGGGTCCACAAATTAGGGTCCACAGAAGAACCACCCAACACACACAGCTTTCCCACCTGACCTGTCCTCCTACATTCATCATTAACTAGCTGAATCCTCATTAAATTTAAAAGCAGGAGCAAACCCCCCACTCTGAAAAGCCAAATTACAGGTGATTTCTCAGGGGAACAGCCCAGCTTTAGAAATCCTGTGGGTGCAAGGAGTTCTCTGCCACCATACAGACAGCTCAATGGTTCTACAGCTTGGGCTTTAAGAGCAGAGGTTGCCATGAGTCCCCTGGACTTCCCACTGCCCATGGGGTTGTCCAAAAGGACAGAACCACATCTGGCAGCTTCCGAGCTCAGACCGACGCCGCACACACCAGTCCCACGTCAGCCTGAGCAATAACAGGGTTTATAAATAATAGAGGGGGTTGAGTCCCCATCCCTGGATGTGTTTAAGAGACCATTAGATGTGGTGCTGAGGGATATGGTGTAGGGGAGAACTTTGTAGAGTAGGGTAGATGGTTGGACTCGATGATCCCAAGGGTCTCTTCCAACCTAGATGATTCTATGATTCTATGAAGGGCAAACCATCAACCGCCAATAAAAATCAGCTTTTGGCAGTTCATCTCATCCGTGCTGTTTGTTGGAACTCGATGATCTTTAAGGTCTCTTCCAACTCTAACCATTCTATTCTATTCTATTCTATTCTATTCTATTCTATTCTATTCTATTCTATTCTATTCTATGATTCTATTCTATAGCGTTCCATAGGTGCTGGCTGATGGAGGGAGCTGCTGGGGCTGCCAGCTGGGACCAGTCCCTGCTCCAGCTCAGCTCACAGGGTGCCCAGGGGTGGAGGGGACACGGGGGCGGCAAAGCATCCTCCTCCTCTGTACGGAGGTTTAGCTGGGGCTCAGAGACAGCGCCGAGGTCTTTATTTCAACTTGGTGACACAAACCAAACAAAAGCCTAAAGGAGCAGCCGGAATTCATTTCGCAAGCGCTTTGCATTCCTTTGACAAAGGATGAAAACCTCTTTAAATTTGATACTACATCTTTTGTAGTATCAAATTTTGTAATTTGATTACAAAATTTACAAATTTTGTAAATTTGATACTACGCGCCCTCGCAGCGTTTGTTGGTTTTTCCACGAGCGCCATCGTATTCCCCGAGCTGTTGTGTTGGCAGAGATCACAGCCCTGTGGGGGTGAGGGACACGGAGGGAGCACCAGGGCTGGGAACACACTCAAGGGCTCACTTCAAGTTGGCTTTTAGCCTGAGAGGGGCTGAGGATGCGATGCCCAAGAGGTTGGGACCAGATCAACCCCGGGTCCTGGGGGAAACACTCACCCTCCCGTGGGTCAGTCGCTGCCCATGAGTGTGTCAGGGAAACACACACCCTCCCATGGGTCAATCACTGCCCACGAGTGTGTCAGGGAAACACAAACCCTCCCGTGGGTCAATCACTGCCCATGAGTGTGTCAGGGAAACACACACCATCCTGTGGGTCAGTCGCTGCCCACGAGTGTGTCAGGGAAACACACACCCTCCCATGGGTCAATCACTGCCCACGAGTGTGTCAGGGAAACACACACCCCCCGGTGGGTCAATCACTGCCCATGAGTGTGTCAGGGAAACACACACCCTCCCGTGGGTCAATCACTGCCCATGAGTGTGTCAGGGTCACACTCACCCTCCCGTGGGTCAATCACTGCCCACTACTCAGAAGGCACCACCGCGAGCAGCTCTGCCGAGGGGGAATCTTCAGAAACCCACTGGGCAACAGAATGGGGAAAAAGCAGCCAATTCCTGCTGATGACAGAAATGCCAGGTTTAAAGCTGTGGTGGGAGCAGGAAACACTTTATTATTAGATGAAACTCGCCTGCTGGTGGCATGCAGCAAGCAGAAAAAGGTCTGAGCGCATAAAAATGTCTGTAGCCTTGAGAAGGCCAGGAAAATATTCTGTAATTTTACACGTTTGGGCCAAATTTGAGCGATTCAGTAAGATCTTGAAAATTCAGTAATTTGAGCAATTCAGTAAGATCTGAAAAAACAACGCACTCAGTGGAGAGCACATGAAGAGTATCTCATCCTCGTGCTGCGGGGCACTCAAAGCCCCACCAGGTGCTCCTTTTCAAGTAAAGCACTTCACAGATCAAGAGTAAACGATGCTGAGCAACCCAAAAGCTTTCCACCTCCACGAAGACAACATTTCAGTGGTTTTGTCTTTAGAAGGGGCTGGTAAAAGAGGTTGAACACAGGTTTGGGAGCTGTGTGAAG
The DNA here is from genome assembly GCA_033628505.1 of Tringa tobata. Classification (NCBI taxonomy): domain Eukaryota; kingdom Metazoa; phylum Chordata; class Aves; order Charadriiformes; family Scolopacidae; genus Tringa; species Tringa tobata. The sequence goes on along the minus strand of JAHREE010000393.1, from coordinate 2,845 downwards.
CCAGTCCCCCAAGGATGCTGGAACCATCACCTCCCGTGAACTTCATGGTACAGACACCGCTGGCATCTGCTCTGAAGGTACCACCGAGGACAAGGTTAAAAGGTGCCTTCAACTCCCAAAGGCACACCTTGGGGTAAGAGCACAACTGGTAAATGCTTAGAGCCTTCAGAAGGCAAAGCCAGGGATGGCTTGGCCTTCAGAAGGCAAAGCCTCCCACTAGAGCAACCTGCTCCAGAGGTGTCCCTGCCCATGGCATGGGGGTTGGAACTCGATGATCCTTGAGGTCCCTTCCAACCCTAACCATTCTATGATTCTATGATTATCAGCAGATCCGATAGGGAGAAGTTCATCCCAATTCTCCTTGACTTTGCTTTCACGGTTGCTCTGGATTTCCCTCAACACACCACCTTCAGGGAGTTTTTGCTCAATTCCTAACGCTGACACAGCTGATGTTACAGGTGCTATAACTCAGGGAAAAGTATAAGCTCTCTAAGGAGAATTTCTGCTGCCTCATTCAAAAGATTGTAACAAGTCCCACGGCTGCTGTTGGGCGCCGTCACACCATTTCTCCTTCCCCAGGGAAGGTTCCAGGGTACCAAGGAAGCCGAAGACAGACCCTTGAACAGAACCGAGATCTCCAAACCACGCACCAGCCCCTCCTGCAGCACAAACCCACTCCAGGCTACACCACCCAGAATGATCCGCTCTTCAAGCTACAGCAATTCCTTTGAAAAATTATTATTGTCTTTTTTTTAAGGTCTTTTTTTCACCCCTGTCTTTTTTCAGTGGTGCCCAGGGACAGGACAAGAGGAAATGGGCACAAACTTGAACATAAGAAGTTCCACCTAAACATGAGGAGGAACTTCTTCACTCTGAGGGTGGCAGAGCCCTGGAACAGGCTGCCCAGAGAGGTGGTGGAGTCTCCTTCTCTGGAGACATTCAAACCCCACCTGGACATGTTCCTGTAGGACCTGCTCTGGGTGGACCTGCTCTGGCAGAGGGTTGGACTAGATGATCTCCAGAGGTCCCTTCCAACCCCATATCATTCTGTGATTCTGTATGTAACTCAAAATACAGAACAGTTTGGGAAAGAGGTTGTCTTAATAAGAGTTTCCCCTGAAATATGAATGTTTTAGGGGGAGAAAAACCTCTCAAGTGCAGCCAACAAGGCAGTATCTGTTCCCAAAACCCAGCTAACGGAACCGGGTGTGGCAGATAAAACACCAATCAAGGGAATGACAACTTGCAGACTAATTGTTTGAAGGATGTCACCTGAGCGACTTCTACATCGATGGACTCCAAGCTTGTTTGTAATAAAAAATGGAGCCTAGTGGAGTCTCCATCTCTGGAGAGAAAACCCACCAGAACCCACCTGGGTATGTTCCTGTCCAACTACTTTGGGTGACCCTGGACTGGATGATCTCCAGAGGTCCCTGCCAACCCCAGCCAGTCATTCTGGGATTCTGTCATCAGAGACAGAAAGGTCTCACCAGGAAAGGACATAGCAGCACGGAAATGTCATCAGAGAGGTGAGTTTTACCTCCTCTAACTCCTGAGGTCCACGTGTGATCTCATGCTCTGCATTTCCTTCTCCATTAACGGAACCTCCATGACATGTCCCCGCTCCCAGAAAGGCTGCCCACGCTCCGGACTCATCCGGGGAACTATTTGCTGAACAACAGCTCAGCAGCAGAAACCCAACCCGCTGAGAGCCACCCTTAGTCAGAGCATCCCAAAACTGCTGTCAATCAGGCCAGAGGACAGGAACCACACACCCAAAATTGACTCAAAATGCTTATTACCATTTAGAAAAACCACTGGAATGGGTCCCCGCGGCAAGTTCTGTGAAAACACCAGCTCAGGGCAAAACCTTGCTCAAAATGCAACCACCAGACATTTTTAGAATAGAAAAAGAGGAAAACAAAAGTCATTATTCTACAGGATGGATGGAGGGTGCTCCTTAAGACACTGTGCATTTCAAACAGATGACTGAGTTGGAGAAATCGGAAGAAAGCAATGGGGATGGTCAGAAATATGGAATAACTTCCCAAAATAGACTCCTGGTGAGTTGATGGGGGTGGAGAGAGAGGTCTATAAAATGGTGTTGAGGGGCCAAGGGGGGAAAACTGCCGTGTCTCAAAATAAAAACCAGGGAGCACGACGTGAAATCAGGCAGCAGTTGGAAGGGGAACAAAAGGATGTTTTGTTTTCACCACAGAGTCCAGTCTGAACTCAAAGCAGCACGACACTAAGAACGGCAAACCCTTAACGCGGGCTCAAAAGTAATAGGACGAGTTAATAGAGTTGGGATCCACCAGCAATTTTTAGGTATCTCTGGTTGGATCCACCCCCAGGACCCTGAACCACGGACGATCGGACGGCTGAAGCTCCTTGGAACAGAGGTTACTCTGAACAACAGCACTTACATTTTTTTTTAACAGCTCCACCCAAAATATACTGATTTTTTTCCCTCTGCTTTCTTCCGAAGCAGCCATGGGCTTCAACTTGCTGCCTTTAAACTTGACCCACTGGAAAACCAGTTAGTGTAAGACAAGCATAACCTCTGCCGGATCAATTACTGAAAAAAAAATGAAGTGCCAGGAGCCCCTTGTACTTTCCGAAGTTTCGGGCAACTTGCTCAGCAAACAAGTGGAAAACCCCCAAGTCAGAAACGTTTTTGCCCCAGGCATCACCACAAACGTATGGAAAGCCATCAAGAGAAGCTACAGAAGCTGCTCAGCAGTGACAGCCCCGCAGGGTACCACGGGCTTTACTGCTGCCACGGGGAGATGTGCTGCCAAAATGTCCCCAGCTTCAGAAATCGTCACGTTTTTCATCCTTGATT
>JAHREE010000392.1:159045-176147 GCA_033628505.1 Tringa tobata | reverse complement strand
GATGTGTATAAGAGACAGAGGGGGTGGGACACAGGGGAGAGTGTGAAGGGGGATTTTTGGGGAGGGAAATGGGAAAGGACAGAAACAAAACAATCTTCCACCGGTATCTGAAACGCATGAGAAAATAGTTAGGGAACATGGATGCAAATGGAAACCAGCTGCACTAATGGTGGATCCTGCTGGATGTTTGCGTTACGGGGGCTACAATGGGACCAGGGGAGGACGAAGGCCCCTTTATGGGAGCTGCTGGAAAGCCAAACCAGAACGGTTGGTGTCGTGTACCTAATCAGGGATCCCCTCTGTGCTTCAATTTAACTGCTCTGTGCCTCAGTTTCCCCACTTCACACTTACCTCCCAGAGATACTGTGATGTTTGACCCATTAATGTTTGCAAAGCCAGGGGTCTGATTAAAGGGAAAAACTTGTTCTCTGATCCTAAAATCCCCAGCTCCACCTATACTCCCGGGCCAGTGAGAGGCTCCTGTTGAAATGACGAGCAGTGAAACAGTTACTGAAGTTGAATTCCTCCATGTTGGAGGAACACTGACAATGCCTGGAGCAGAATCCTCCACCATCCTGGTCCCGGAATGGGGGACACCATTTCTACACCAGCACCAAATCCCTCTGTCTGCAGGGAAACTGAGGCACAGATCACATCCGCTGCCTGGAACGCATGGAACAGTGTGTGACAATGCCAAAACCAAAATCTAGCTCCAAAATCTCCCAGATCTCTACTGCAAACCCCTCTCCTCTCGAGCATTAAGCTACCATCCACCAGACGAGCTGGAAGAGTGTGGCCAAACCCAAGTGACACCCCTTGCCCAGTCAGTAGGGATAGGCAGGACTGGTGCTGGCACCAAGACAGGTTCTGCTGAGTGAGGAACAGGAATCCAAAGGGGTGCAGGACACGCTGAAACAGCTGCTTAGGCCAGACCTCTGGGGACAGAGGAGCTTCCTCCTGTGACTTTCACTGCTACGTTCCTCATGCTGTCTCCAACTTACCTGGGACGCTGGAGGTTTGGCATAAGCCAGTGCCTGAAAGCACACCCTTTCACACTCACAGCACGAGCACACACGTCGCAGGTGAGCCCCAAACAGTGCTGTGCTTCAAAGTCCTTGACTAAAATGATGCTAATTCCCATCCCAGGCTGTTCCTTCTCAGCATTTTTAATGTCTGCGGTTTCTATCTTGAACCTAAAAGGCGACCTGCAGGCCCTTGTCTCAGAGGGACCCCATCTGAATCCACTGCATCCCATTAAGGGCACGCATCACCCCACCTACTCCAGAATCCCCTCATCTCATTCTGTTCAAACTGACATCAAAAAAAAAGGAAGAGGACCAATGGATTTGGGACTAGGAACAGCAGTGGCAGAGCTGTTGCTTCATGTGAACGTGCTTCGTGCAGCTCAAGAGCTCCCTGCTCCAGCCCAAAGTGGGCTATAGGGGTAGGCAAAAGGGACATGTCTTCTCAGTTCACCAGGAACACCCCCAGCCCTTATCAGGCTGCTCAAGTCAAAAACCACAGAAGTAAAACCAGCACCTCTGAGCCCACCTTCCCTCAGACTGCAGACATGGAGAAAAGACTCTGGAAACTACTCCCCGCCGCTTCCAGTGTGTCTGTGGGGCTCTGGACTACAAAATAAGCAGTTAAAAAAGGTCCTCTGCCACCCCGAGTACCTGCTCTGAACTGGAAGCCACGTTCAGATAGACACGATTTTCACTCCGTGGGGAGATTTCTCCAGTTTTTGCTAAAACACCCCCACCCCGGGATGGAAACGTGGCCTGTGGTGACTAAAAGGGAAAAGTCCATCTCTCCTGGTCCAAGGCAAAGGGGATGTCCACAGCTTAAATTCCAACACCTCCAAGGAGAGGACAGGAGAAACAGCCTAACCACTGGGTTTCTTGCTTTGCTCTCCTCCAGCCCATCATTTGCTACCTCATTTGGTGTGTGGCCCGGTCCAGTGGCTCAGCCGGAGGTGATGTGGGAGCCCTGGCTGCACCCAAACCCCAAAAACCACTGACCTTCACTGGAGGGAGCGATGGCGCTGTCGTCCCACTCCAGGTTGGTGGAGGTGACCGAGTTGAAGGAGTTGAGGGACAGGCTGTCCGAGCCGTGCAGGGAGCTGGGCAAGCGGTCCTCAAAGTCTAGCAGGTACTGAGGTTTGTAGTAATCGGGCATGTAGGGGGCCAGATCCAGGTAAGGAGCGTCCTGCAGAGAGGAAAGCGTGGGGTGAGTCAGGCTCTGGGTCACCACACACAGTTCTTAGCAGAGTCCAAACGACGGGGCTGTCCTTCAACGTCCTCCCACTGTCCATTTCTGCACCTTTCAGGGGAAATCTGACGGCTCCACCGTGACACAGAGGTTTAGCCAGTGGCTTTGTGTTTACCTGGAGGGATGCCAGCATTTTGTATTGCGCTTACAGAGCTCAACTCCTTCATCCCCATCAATCTGCCCCACAGCTGGCGTCCCCACAACTGCCTCGATCCTCTTCTGAACAGTGGCAGGGGAGTAAATCCCACTGCTGGGTCTCCAAAGATCCCGGCCTAAAAGCCTTTCCTAAAAGCAGCAGCTTCAGGTTTGCAGCTGAAGACCAACGAGAAGGTCCAGCCTGGACCAAGCGGTGGGACCTCTGACACCCAGGACCTTCCCTGCTCCAAGAGAAATGGATAAAACACTCACCAGATCCAAGTCGAAGCGGATGAACTCCAGCCCGGACACCAGCGTTAAGAACAAGGTCAGATGATCGTGACTGCAAACCAGGGCGTTCCTGCAGCGTGGATAAAACAGCAGGGCTTTAGAGACATGGGAAAGAGAAGAAAGAGCTACAAGCACCCTTCTGGGTTTTTTTGGTGGCCTGTCTCTGAGCTGCCACATAAAAGCCTCAGAGCTATCAGCCTGCTGTTTTCTTCTTCTTCTTAAGAGCTTAAGGGCAGATATATGTGGCTCAGAGCACCATGTGCTGCCCCCGAAGCAAGCTACAGCCAGATCTCCAGGTGTTCACCAGAGCTGGGTCCCTGGACAAGAGCTCAGCAGCTTCTTGGAGAACATGGAAGAATATAAAGGCCGCATCTGGGACTGGGAGTAACAGCAGTTAACCGTGAGAGGTGCATAAAAGCCCTCTTCTATAGGACAACGTGTCCACATATGGGACCTTTAAATTAATCATGCAAAACCCACAAAGGAAGGTCAGATCCTGAACCACTGCTTGTTCCCTGCTGGCAAATTAGAGCCTGCATCCAGGAATGGATGCCAACCAGTGCCCAAACGAGAACGAGCTGGGACACTCACTTGACGTAGTACTTGTGCAACAGGCTTAGGTTCTCCTGGAACAGCCTCAAGTAACTCTCCAAGGAGTTCTCGTTGAGGGCGAGGTACAGCCATGCCCGGCCTGAAAAGCAAGGAGCAGAGAGAGATGATTTACCTGCGAGGAAACACCAGAGAAGCGAAGCAAGCCTGGAAATAATCACAAAATGGGTTAAAAGACGTCAGATTGTTCGTTCTCGTTTGTATCATTTCAGGGGAGCAACCGATCCTTGGGGAAAATGCCAGAGGGAGACGATGGGGCGGATTCGTGATTCGAAGTGGGGATAAGAATAAGAGACCGTGTGGTAGCCCGTTGAGAAGCAGACACACAACTTTGTCTCTCCAGGAATGCCCTGTGGCATTCCCAGCAGGGATCGGGAGGCAGGAGGGATGGAGGGAGAATCTCTCAGAATCAGCCCAGGTGCAGTTTGAGGTATTACACAAATTGTGGTGCAGAGAGAGGTGAGGGTGGGGTCTGTGCTCAGCTCCGCTCTCACCGGTACAGGGCTTGGGAGATGAGGGGTGGTGGGGTAAATCGGGCAGAGAGGAGACCTCTGGCCAGTCACTGTCCTGCGTCAGAAACGGTCTTGATGGTCCCATAAGATCCGCTGCAGACAACTCGCAGCATCGGGCAAACGACAGCTACAGTGAGATGTTACACAGGATGGGGCTGACCTGCTGGAGAGCAGCTCTGCAGAGAGAGACCCAGGAGTCCTGGTGGACAAGAAGGTGCCCACGAGCCAGCAATGTACCCTCATGGCCAAGAAGGCCAATGGTGTATCAAGAAGAATGTGGCCAGCAGGTGGAGGGAGGTCATCCTGCCCCTCTGCTCTGCCCTGGGGAGGCCCCATCTGGAGCACTGGGACCAGTTCTGGGCTGCCCAGTTCCAGAAGGACAGGGAACTGCTGGAGAGGGTCCAGCAGAGGCTGTGAAGATAATGAGGGACTGGCACACCTCTCTGCTGAGGAAAGGCTGAGGGACCTGGGGCTGTTTGGCCTGGAGAAGAGGGGACTGAGAGGGAACTTCATCGATGCTGAACAATAGCTAAAGGTCAGGTGTCAGGAGGATGGGGCCAGTCTGTTTTCAGTGGTGCCCAGGGACAGGACAAGGGGCAACAGACACAAGCTGGAACATGGAAAGTTCCACCTAAACATGAGGAGGAACTTGTTGACTTTGAGGGTGGCAGAGCCCTGGCAGAGGCTGCCCAGAGAGGTGGTGGAGTCTCCTTCTCTGGAGACATTCAACCACCCCCTGGACACGTTCCTGTGGGACCTGCTCTGGGTGGCCCTGCTGTGGCCGGGGGTTGGACTGGGTGATCTCCAGAGGTCCCTTCCAAACCCATATCATTCTACGAATCTGTTCTGGGGTGAGAGGTGATGCCTCCCATCTGCCAGAAACCCTTCCCGGAGCAGAACCCAGCAGATGGCTTTGGTTTCAGGGCAGCAGAAGCAGGACAACAACCCATCCTGAGAAACGGTGCAATTATTTCTAGAGCCATTATGGCAGGACTCCCACCTCCTTGGCCTGAACAAAACAAGCCACCCTCAGCAAGGAGTTGCCCGCTGGCTCCCTCAGCCTGTCTGAAGCCCCAACCTTTGGCCACGTGGCCAGCAACAACCCACCCAGGCCTCCTGCCAGCTGCCCCCAAATGGAGGTTTGCCTTCAGAGAGCCAGGGCAGCACCTGCCAATACTCACTGCGCCCCAAGTTGGTGGCCACGTGTTGAAGCACCTCTATCTGCTTGATGGCTTCCCGGCGGGTGAAGTGAACCACCAGCACCCAGTAACCCGAGGAAAGATCTTGCAGGCTGGAAGAAGAAAGAGGTCCAGAGAAAGTTGAAGCATGAGCATCGTTATCTCCATCCCAATTACTGCCTAAAGGGCTTCCCCGTGCCGAGGCTACGTCAAAGCAGGGTGAAAAGCACCCCAGGGGCAGGCTCCACACTTACCCATAGAGCAGAGCGTGGTCCAGATGTTCACAGAGGCGCTGCAGAACCTTGTCATGGTTTCTGATGGCCGGCGTCTCGTCTTCACAGGCGGCAAAGTAGCTCTGCAGCTGCAAAAAGAAGAGGTGGGATAGCTGAAACGCCCTTCTACGGCGCACCGAGGCGGATGGAGCCACCAAGACGCTCACAGCCAGCATTAAATGGCTTTTTTTAATCTCTCGGATTGCTGAGCCTTGATGCAGGTTACTTACGGGGTGCAGCAATTGGTTTTAAGAGTACCCTAAAGGCAATAACTCAGAGGGAGAACCTCACCCACAAAGATTCGTGCACTTTTCAGAGACATGCCAGCAGCGTGGCCGCGGCTGCACAACCAACTTCCCTCTTGGCTGAGCAGCTGGGCTGGGCTGTACAGCCTTCTCCTCCTCCTCCTCCTCCTTTACAGCCAGGACTGCAGCAGGGTTTTGGTGGCTCCCCTGCAGCGGTGCAGCCATGGCAAAGCAGTTCAGAACAGAAATACATCAGAGCTGTGAGCTCTGTTTCTGGCTCTAGCCATGAGGAATCCCCTCCTCAGTCTCAAAGTCTTGCCCTGGGAAATGCTGGTGGGGGAGAGATGTTGTTGCCAGGTATAAAAGATGCTCTGAGTCCGGGAGCTTCATTCTTGCAGCACGAGGGCTTCTGTGCTAAATCTGCACAAAATCTCAGCGCGGTTTCAGCATCCCAGAAAGAGACAGAGGTTTTTCTTGTTACAGGCAGCTCCCGTAACAGCTGCGATGCTGGGTATTGATGCCAGGTGGCTGAGAGCTGCCCCAGACTTTCAAAGAGGGGATGGCACAGCTGGCCTGGCCGTACGGCAGCGGGGACTCAGAGGGTGCAGAGGGCAGGGCAGATACAGATGGAGGTATGGGACAAAGGCAGCTCAATTAATCCCCAGTCGTTTGCCCCTGCTGGGGTGAGGCTACATCACTATGAAGCACCACGTCACGGAGTTGCCACTCTCTCAAAAATCAGGATACTTTGACTCATCCTCGGTTAACCCGTTCGCAGACACAAAGTAAGCTCTGAAGTCAGTGCCTGCCCACTGACCGTAAATTGCAGCGTAAATTGCTTTTCTGCTTCTGCAAAACCTGCTAGAAATCCTAGAAATCCCCTCAGACCCAAATCCTCTATCCCTTCCCAGCTGACCCACCGGCCTCCTCCTGCCCCCAGAGCTTACAGATCTATTTAGGTCCCCGTCTCGCGCATACTTGGCATTCAGGGAGGGAGATTACTCACCCGGGATGTAATCTCAGCTGAATATGCCACGTTTATTTGCTCTGGCTGGCGACGAGCTGAACCACAATACATCATCCCTATGCACATTATTTTGGTGACACAACAGGTCTCTGCCAAACCTCACCGGTTGGACAGCAGATTTTTTTTAAAAACCAAAACCTCGATGGCGTTTGCGCCTGTCGAGTCTGACCCGTCCCCAGAAACTGGTTTCTCCTCCTGAATTATTACTGGAGCCAGAGAAGCACCTTTAGAAAATCATCCAGTCTCGATGTGAAAGTTATCAAGGGGGACAGAGAACCTCACAGCCCCTAGGGAACTGCTCCCAACAAACCTCTTAAAAATATGGATATATCTGGCTCCAACACCCCTTGGTTTGAAGACCTGGACTCTCTCCGGAGCTCTTAGGTAAGACGGGAGAGCCAGGCGTGTCCCTGCACGGAGCAGGTCCCAGCCCTTACGTGGGAAAGAACTGCTGAGCCCAAAGAATCGGGGCCAAATTCCCTCATCTGATCCCAAAGCACAGCTCAGCCTGTCCCTGTCCCGTCTAGTCGAGAAGGTAAATTCCCCTGGGGAGGGAAATACGCAATAATGCTTTGTTTGCAGAGCCACCCGCGGGTGCTCCAGCCACGCACAGACTTTTTCACAACACCCAGGTGAGATCCAAAGCATTTCAGCTCAGCAGCTCTTACCCATTTCTGGGAAGAAGCCGAGCCAGAAGATTTACACTATTAATAGGCAGCCCAGACCCAAGTAGGGAGAAGAATGCCCCGAAAATCCCATTATTCAAGAAATATTTCAGGAGCTACCTGTGTTTTAAGCTCACTCCTGCAGCGAGGATCCTAGAGGAAGAAATATAGAGCCATATCCCTCAAGGGATGGATAGACAGAGCTACAGGGGATGCCCTCCAAGACCTGGGGAAACTGAAACAGGACATGAGACGGGATTTGAAGGCAGAAATTCCCAGCTTATCCCAGCAAGGCTGCTGCCTCTGCAGAAAACCTGGGATGCCCTCAAAGGAGGGGCTCTGTGCTGGCTGTTTCTGCAGGCTCTGTGCTCTCTTGAGGAAATGCAGCTCTGCAGGCGACAGATAAAACAAAAATAACAAAACCAGGGGAAAACAAAAATAACCAGGCCCTACCTCAGCTTACCACTGAAACCAAGGAGCCTCTCAGCCAGCTCTGCACGCACAGCTCGGGGAGGTCATCTCAGAGGGAACTTGGAGCCCGTCTGTGTCACTGACTGGAGGAATTCCCCGTGACAGAGAGACCCCAGGCCTGGGCAGCCAAAGAGATGAGCAAAGAGAAGCATTTCCTCTTTTTTCTTTCCTTCCTTCTCCAAAAATAAGTTAGGTCTTTGTGACAGTCCTTCCTGCAGCCAGTTCACAGCCCTCAACCTTCTCTGTTGCTACATGGACCGACCTGCTCCCACCAGCAAACCCTTCGCAAACAGCAGTTGTCTCATCTCACCATCTCCGAACATCGAGAAGCACCAGGGAATTTTCTGAAAAGCAGATTTCTCTTCCCTAGAAAAGCCACATCTTCCCCCCACGGAGGGATCCAAGTTTTGAAAGGCTTGTTCCGTGTTACATTAAGGCTCGGTGTTACTTTTCGCTGCTCCGCAGCCTCCTGCCCCGCAGACACCAATCACCCCTGCATTTCACCCCCCTCCTGGGGAAGCTGCTGGAAAACCCAGCCCCATCATCATCCCCAAAAGGCTCAGTTCTGCCCCTCTGCAACGTCAAGAGCCAGAGGATGAGCTGCTGTGACTGTGCCTTACTCAGAGTCACGAGGGCCGCGCCAGCCCTGCACACGTGGGACCCTGCGAGCGGGAAACGCACACTCAGCAGTTTTGGATTCGGATTTGGGCGCTCCCGGTCACAGTTTAGGAGCTGTCGGTCACCGGGCAGCGCGTCAACAGCTCGCTCCTACCTGCAGGGACAAAGATGTGCCACCACATCCCAAGGATCACAGAATCATAGAATTGTCGAGGTTGGAGGGACTTTTCAGATCATCGAGTCCCACCATCAACCCACCACTGCCAAACCCACCACTGACCCACGTCCCTCAGCACCACGTCTGCCCGGCTTTTAAACACCTCCAGGGATGGTGACTCCACCACAGCCCCGGGCAGCCTCTTCCAAGGCTTCATAACTCTTTTGGTGAAGAAATTTTTCCCAATATCCCTCCTAAATCTCCCCTGGTGCAACTTGAGGCCATTTCCTCTTGTCCCATGGCCTGTTCCTTGGGAGAAGAGACCGACCCCCCCTGGCTACACCCTCCTTTCAGGGAGTTGGAGAGGGCGAGAAGGTCTCCCCTCAGCCTCCTTTTCTCCAGGCTGGACACCCCCAGCTCCCTCAGCTGCTCCTCACAAGTTCTCCAGACCCTTCTCCTTGTGCTCCAGATCCCTCACCAGCTCCATTGCCCTTCTCTGGATCCACTCCAGCACCTCAAAGTCTTTCTTATGATGAGGGGCCCAAAACTGGACACAGCACTCGAGGTGGGACCTCACCAGTGCTGAGCACAGGGGGGAATCATGCTGTGTCAAAGGATGGTGCTATTTCCATGATCCCTCCAAAATAAACACGGCCAAGGGCTTACAGCCCCGAGAACAGGAGCTGCAGGACTTGCTGGAGCACAAGAAGCCCCAAAAAGAGCTGGGCCAGGCAAATCCCTGCTGGAGCTACCACGCATCCAGGCAGGAAACAAGATGGAACGAGCCTTGGGATCTCCTGGGTGGAGTCATCCCTACGGCGAGGGTGACAAATGGCTGAGACTTGCAAAAGCCGATGGGGAGGTGTTTTCAGCTTTGGAGAAGGATGAAGACACACCAGAGAGGAAAGGTAGAATGAAACAGCTTTCCCAGCTGAGGAACAAAATCCAGTTGCATCATTTCCCAAAGGTCCCGCTGCCCTGCTCCAGGATCCACCTACGGAAACCACAATTCCTACAGATTTTCAGGTAGGAATTGTGGTTTCTGTAGGAAACCACATGCGTCTTAGGGCAGAGGCACAGACCATGGATGGTCCCAGCCCCCGACCCTGATCACGCAGCACAGGCAGGAGTGATGTGACACTGCCCTGCAAATACAGCGTTTGTGTGGAGTGTTTACTTCTCTCCTGTCAATTGCTATAAAACACAAATGAATAATTTGAAACCAACCTCTCCCTAATCACGGCGTCGCAGACGGACCTGTTTGGGAGGTGGTGACCAAACTCTGTGAAGCATTCACAAAGCAGCTCCCTGACATATCTGGGCAATGAGACAGGCTGGAGCTGGGGAAAAATCAGGAAGGAAGAAAGCAATAAGGTCAAAAAAAACCCCAAACATTAACCAAACGTGACATTGGCCATCTCTGGATTTTCTGGAGAGATGCTCATCTCCCCTGTGCTCCAACACCAGAAGGCTGGCTTGGATGGAGGACTCATGTGGGACACGGTGAATGCCTCGAGGTCTGATCTGGGGCTATTTATAGACATTCCTGTGGCCAAAATAAGCACTGTTGGCTCACAGAAGGCATCCCTGCCATCCACCGAGGCCATTGCAGCCCCGTCTGGGCCCGAGCATCGGCGTTGCGACAACGTGGGACAAAACCCCCTTCGGTGAACTGGTTACAAGAGCCCAAACACTCAAGGGTGGTGAGTTCAACACACTCAAGAAGAAAGCAGAGCAGAAGGGAGTTTCTCCAAGGAGAGCTGGTTTGCACGGGGTGGGGGGAACACTGGGTTTGGGGTCCCAACAATCACACCTCATTGCCATGGAGGAGAAGGTGGGTTTAATTGCTGTTTATCAATCACGAATTGATTTTTTTTTTGGAGTGATACACCACACCCCACTCTGGCACGCACCAGAAAGGATACTCCTTGCACAATTTTACAGCCTACTAATTGCACCAGCTCTCAATGAACGTGAAGCTCCACAGGCTCCTTTGCTGTGTTGTAAGAGATGCCAAAAAACAATCGGGGCAGGCGTGCTTTAAAGTCCATTCGCCAAATCTAATCATTCTTGGGCCTCTCCTTTGAAATCTCTCCAGTATTCCCCCAAGCTTATTGAAATATTGAAACAAGGCCCCTGACCTGCTCACGGCTGGGCCACAACCCAAACGAGTCTCCATCTCCTCTCCCAAAGTCTGGCCCGCAGATGTTTCACTAACAGCTTTCCAGCACCCGAGTTCATTTCCCTCGTTCCGTTTGGTATTTCCCTGGCAGGACAAATGCAGCCAAAGGAAAGCAAAGAGCCCACTTGGGCTCCTTTTGCATTCCTCTGGCTCCATAACCACAGCGCTCAGGGAAGGAAAGAGGTGCTTCAAAACCCGCTTTTCTCACCCAAAGCACACAGACTGCGAGTGGTTTTCCCCAGCTGCAGGAATGCAAAACAAAAGCAGGGCCATCAAGCAGCGAGTGGACAGTCAAAACACAACAGAAACTGCAGAAGCTTTTTTTTCTGCCTCAATTCCTGTCCTCTCCCTGTCTTCCCCAGAGGCTGGAAAGACCTTTTCCAAGCTACCAAGTAGGTGTTTTTCTTTGAGGGCAGTATTTCATGAGCTATCCAGGCAGGCAGCTGGAGATGCCACCCATTTGCCAGCCTCAAACCCCTTCCCAAGCCTGCTCCCAGCCCTTGCTGCACGACTGGACAAGGATGGTGGCACATCACCTACCAGATGACACAGCCAGAATAACCCTCTGCAGCAAGAGCAAACCCACATGGTTTCCTGTGAGTGGAACTTGCAAAGCTATCTAAGAAGGTGATTAAATAAAAAAAGGTTGATTAAGAAGGCAGCTCTGGGTCTTGGCACTCAGTCTGGGGCTGCACCCAGAGCTCAGCACCCTCAGGAGTGGTGAGCAGTGCACGGACTGCTGAGAGTCCACAAGTCAGGAGCAAGCCTGGAGCTCCAGGGAGCTCAAAAAAAGGTGGCCGGTGACTGAACTTGTCCCATACAGATGATGACAGCTCAATCCCAAGGGAAGAGGCAATGGGAAAGGACAGGATAAACAGCTTAGAAGATAAATAAGCCACTAGCACTCTCATACCTGCTCAGGGGAGTGCAGACATTCAATGGCAGATCAATAAAGAGGAGGCTGAACTACTCTGCCTGGAAAACCCCTAGTCTTCCATACCATCCACAAAAGCAGGCTGAATTTCAAGGCAGGGGTGTTATTCTCTCTTGTACGCTTCCAGAACGCGAAGCCCTGAGCCTTCAGCTCAAGCAGGATGTTTTGGAGGTTGCAAACACGATCTGACTCAACATTTCTTACAACAAGCTTCCAAACCAGCACCAGCCTCAGCATCCAGCTTCCCATCCCAGAGGCAGTACACCTCGCCTGGGTCTCACGGGCTTTCCCGATGAAATCCATCGGCACGCTGAAGGCACCACGAATGGATGCTGGAGCAGCCTGGAGAGAAACGAAGCACGGTCACGATGTGCAGAGACAGGAGCCTGAAAGAGGTGAAGCTGAAACCCACAGCAAAGATGCTCCGTGGCTGGAAACGCAGAGCTCTGAAGCGTTTACAATCCAGCACCAGCAAAGCTGTCACCTCCTGGAACACGTACACTCGTCAGCTCCTACACCCCAAAGGCTTTTCCAGGGTTTTCCTTCATGATTTCCGAGCAGCAAACCTTGCAGCAGGCTGGAGCTGTGCGGGGCTCAGCCAAGGACAGGATTTTTTCCCAGTGGTGGGAAGCATCCTGCTCCTGTGTCACGGCGAGCAGAGCGCGGGGAGCAGGGGACAGGCACAGAGCTGGTTGCTGCAGGACAGGATCCCTGCACGCACTGAAGGCAGAGGGAAAAGTCACATGCTTGGCACAAGAGAAATAAGCAGATTTCATGGGAAGTGAAAAAAAAAACCAACAAAACAAGTTTGGCTGGTAAACACACCAAAAGAAGCAAACTCGGGGTCCTCGTGCCCTGCAAGTCTCGGTAACGCTGCTCTCCCAGGGAGCTGCTGCTTACTCACACACCAGCTTTGGATTCCTCCCCATCAACCAAGTCCTCTGGCTCACAGTTATTTCTGTTTCTCCTCTTGGACCAGGATATCAGGAAGGAGAAAAGCTGAAATCATGCCACAGGCACCGGAATTGTGCAATCGGAGGCAAAGAGGCTGAGAGGCATCGCTTCAGCCCCTCATACAAAACCCATTGCTGCAATTCGTCCTCCTAAACCAACAGCTTTCCCAGTGAAACGGGAGTTAGTGGCAGAACAAATGGGACTTTTTTTCTCCCCAAAAGGCTATCATAGCCTTGTCTAACGGCAGAGCCAGAGCTGGCTTTGAGAAACACCTCTTCTGGGTATAAAGAGACAATATCAGAATCCAATCCCCTTACAACTGCAGATGACGAACCTTGAATCAGTCAGACCTATGTCAGGATGTGGCATGAGGAATCGAAAAGAGATAAACCTTGACACACTCAAGTAACCCAAGAAACACACTGCTGTGCTCTCAGCAGAACCACAAATGGCTTTGCTCGCTTGCCAAATGGTGGCAAAGCCCTTAGAGGGCCACCAAAATACACAGCGTCAGAGCTACGAGAGTTTGTAGACTTCTTAAGAGCACCTGAGCAACCCTTGTGCCTTCATGGTGGACTTACGAGCTCCAAAAATTGCCACTGGCTTCAGCCACAGGCTTCTGGTGGCCCTCTGGTCTGGTGGCTGGTGACCCTGGGACATGTGGCAAAGGGGCAGGAGTGCCAACAGGAGCCGTGTCAATCCTTGCTGCGTGCTCCCCACGCTGACAGCAAACGTGGCCTGGAGCAAACATGAGCGAGAGGAAATACTCTTGCCAGAAACAAAAAACCCCTGTGGTCTTGGAGCCAGCGAGGTGCCCCTCAACAGGAAGCAGAAAGCAAGTCACAATTTGCCTATTTTCACATCTCCAGAACAGCTACCTCTGTGTTGCGACAACTGGGCTTCAATAAATCCACCCAGGGGGAGATGAAAACGTTCTCTCCATGATTTGAAGAGGGATGCTCCGTTCCAGTGCTACCTGCTTCTCTCCAGGACGTGGGGACACTAAGCCATCCCCAAACCTGCCCTCCCTCGCCATGTGGGAGGATCAGAGATGTCGCAACACAGAGCCAGGGGAACCGCAAAGGAATTTCACTGGTACGGGGCTGAAAATCTGATCCGGAGACAAGCAGAAAAGGCACAGCATTAATTCACTGTGGGGAAAGTGGAAACCTTCCCAAAGTCATGCATAAACAGAGCAGGGCCAGAGCTTTTGGCAAGAACTCCTGCAACATCAGCAAAAAAAACGTTGCTCCACCTGATTGACATGCACCAAGGATCAGCTGCTCTAGAGTTCATGGGAATTTGTGTCCTTCAAAGCCAGTGGGAAAGCCTGAAAAACAGAGAAGAGTCCCAAAATCTTGGATCCTGATCTCTTTTCTGATTTCAAGTTTAGCACCTGGAATTGCCAACCAAGTGCACCGTTCAAGGACTTTGCCTTTTCACCACCTAATCCCAAGCAGAACAGCAACAAATATCTCCTGAACCCACTGCCATGACCAGGAGGGCACGGAAATCCAATAAGAGAATCCAGAACATCTACGCTACCGTCTTCAGCGTGGACCAGGTCACCTGTGACAGCTCTTAGCTACCAGGAGATGGTTGGCCAAGGACAGATATGAAGCTGTGGGCATTTCTAACATGCTTATCACGGCAAGGGTTCAACGGGGAGGCACCAGGAGGCAGTTCTCATCCCGCTGCTGCCACGCACAGTCATATCTCCTAGAAGAAAACAAGCACTTGAGTGAAGAAGGGTCCACACCCTGCTGGGAAAGGATACACAGAAAGTGGTGAATGCACACTGAGGCCCATCTCCAGCCTTCTGCCTCAATAAAGCCCTAATTATTTTTTATTTTTTTTAAAAAAAAAAGGGTTAGGCATCAATTTGCACAGTAATTTGGGCTGGAGCACAGCCCTCTGAGCAGAAAACTGGGCAAGGGAGCACTGGATGGGAGAAGGGAAAAGAAAAGGTCACAAGACAGAAGCAAGGAGCTCCGTAGCATCACGCTGTCCACGTAACCAGAGCAGAAAGCACTGCCCTTGGAATTAATTTATATCTCCCCGAGAGGACAAGCTGTAGATGGGAAATCCATACTGTGCTCCCAGTTCCCTTGGAGGTGTACTGGGATTGAAGCAAGGACCCAACTCCCTAGTGCTGAGCTCTCCTGAAGCCACCAGCCCCTTGACACCTCTCCAGCTGTGGGGGACAATTTATTTGGTGTCTAAATCAGATGTTCTGCCTCTCTCTCTGCAGTCAGTGGCAAAGCTACTGCTGATCTCTGAGATAAGGGTGAAATATGTGAACGGTCCAGATCTGGCACTTGGGTATCACACAGAGAAACCCATGGGTTTGTAATTACCCTCTCTGAGCAGGTTTGCATCCCTGCCTTTCCTAGTGGTGCTCCATGCCTCGGGTATTTCTAGGAAAACAAGAGAGAAACAGTCCTGTTCGCTGAGGCTCGAGGGGTTCACCTGGAAGTGAAGCATTGTTTTTGCTGTTGATTTGTACGGCATTTACTCACTGCTTGTGCTCCGACCACCCTCCTCCCACTCCTGAAATTCAGAAGAACCCTGGAGAAACTGAAGTCACAGCCAGGCAAAGTCACAGCCACAGGTCTCCGTGGCACAAACCCTGCCCAGGGCTGTGCTGCCGCCCACTGCCTTCCCTGTCTGAGGCAGAGGGAAGCTGACAAGCACCTGGGTTGTTCTCCCTGGGCCACTGCGTGAAAATAAGGCAATTTTTTCTGCTGCTGGTACTCAAATTGTAACCAGGTACCTCAGCCTTCAGTGGTGGCTTGTCCCAGTTTACCCCAGGTGGGGTTTAGTCCTGGTTGCCTTCTAAAATAACATCTGACTTGCAGTGCACGGACTGCTGAGAGTCCACAAACTCCTCTTTGGGTCTGAAGCTGAGGAAAGAAAACCAACACTCATCATCTGACTGAAGAAGTGGTGTGGTGTGGAGGGGTGTGCACATCACCCCAAACCCTCTGCTCCACAACTCAAACCCGAGACGATGGCAAAAGTAAGGAGATATCTCCTACGCAGATAGGAAGCTTTTGAAATCAGAGGCGAGAGACTTGGAAAACTCCTCCGCGCCCCATGACACAATCCCAGTGCCCACGGGGAATTGCTCAAGAGGGACCCCGAGGAGGATGAAGGAGAGCAGGATTTCCCAGCGCAGGGTGTGGGATGGGTGTACCTGCTCCCCTATCCACCACCTTACTCTGCCCATCAACACAGAAAAAAAAAGAGAAATATCAAGGATTTGAGGGATGAAAGCGGACGGGGAAGCGCCAGGAAAAAAATCAGCAGCTCCACAGCTGAAAGGGAGCGATGGCGAAGGAGGAAAACTTCATCCTGGGGGTAAAAAGTGGGAAATGCCAGCGCTGGACTTGGGCCATGCAGCTGAGTTTGGTTTGGCTGGGATGGTATCGCTGAATCCATCACCCCGAAGTTTCACGGAGGTTCCTACGTTGCACCGAGCTTCCTTGCTCTGAGCTGAACAGGGCAGGAGTGATAATTCGCCAAATCCCTCTTGGCTGCTGGACCAGGACAGGAGTCGGCAGAGATCGAGGCAAGTCAAGACAGAGGTGTGTTGGCAGAGCTGGAGCTGAGGAGTCCTGTTCAAGTACGATAATAATTAAAATAGCCATCACGTTGATTTTATAGCATTTCCAACAGGGATCCTCTGAGAATTTTCCAAACACAAATAAATTATGCCCAACAAATCCTGTGGGGAAGTAGTAAATCCTCATACATATGGGGAAACTGAGGCAGTAGTGCTGCAGAGCGTTGTAACAGAACTTGGAGACGGCTGAACATCCACCCATTTCCAGGTAGATAAAAGAATATTCCTTGATTTTTAGAGGACAGAGCGGTGAGAGACCAGAGCGCAAGGTCACCCATGGAAGAAAAGAGAAAGGCCGGGACAGGTTTCCATGTCCATCCTATGCCCCAGAGGTGATGTCAAGCCATCCATTCCTTAATAGTGCTGGGAATTCATTTGTGATGGTCTTCGTAAGACAAGTTTTCATGGATGAATCAGTGTCAGGACACATTGCAGACCACGGAAAAATTCCTATTCCGTAAGGCAGCAGAAACCAAATAACTGGAGAAATGTCAGCAAGTCCGAAAAGCCTCCTTTCCGCCAAACTTGGGATGAAAACTGGACCAAGACTCCCTTTACCTCCTCAGACAGAGCTGCTGTTCTTTCTCAGGCACAGCTGGAGCTCCCACGGGCATCATGCAGGACATGTGGCCCAACCCAAAACTTCCAGCATGTCATTACAGCTCACTCCTGTGACCAGACTCAGGCGTCCTGGTGCCCTTTGTGCCAGCACGGAGACAGTCCCACCAAAGGGATGGGCTTTAAGAAACGCTCTCACCATCAGCAGATGCCGAGGGGCAGGAGAAACGAGGGGCAAGCAGAACAACAAGGTGAGAGACACGGTATGACGGCACACGTCTTCAGAGCCCCTGTTTTGAGGGCTCAGACCAGGACACAGCCAACCCCTGCCATGCCCCTGCCTGCAGGGAGGACCTCTCCAAAGAGGGTTTCAGGCTGGACTCGTCCAGTTCCCCCCC
>JAHREE010000392.1:131573-158648 GCA_033628505.1 Tringa tobata | reverse complement strand
GGGGGATGAGGGGATATGGCGCTGGGTCTCTCATGAGGCAGTGAGAGGGCATGAGGGGACATGGCGCTGCGTCCCTCATGAGGCAGCGAGGGGGCGTGAGGGGAGATGGCGCTGGGGACAGTGAGGGGACATGGTGCTGGGTCCCTCACGGCCCTGGGCTCGGTGAGGGGACTTGAGAGCAGATGGCACTGGGGACAGTGAGGGGACATGAGAGGACGTGAGGGGAGATGGCACTGGGTCCTTCATGACCCAGTGAGGGGACGTGAGGGGAGATGGTGGGTACATGGAGTAGGACATGAGGGGAGATGGCGCTGGGTCCCTCATGGCCCTGGGCTCGGTGAGGGGACATGAGGGGAGATGGCATTAGGGATAGTTAGGGGACATGAGAGGACGTGAGGGGAGATGGCGCTGGGTCCCTTACAGCCCTGGGCTCAATGAGGGAACCTGAGGGGAGATGGGTATGGAGACAGTGAGAGGACATGAGGGCAGATGGCGTTTGGGGCCATGACAGGAGATGGCGCTAGGTGCCTCATGACCCACTGAGGGAACATGAGGTGAGATGGTATTTGGCACAGTGAAGGGACCTGAGGAGAGACTGCATTGGGGACAGTGATGGGACATGAGGGGATGAGGGTGGATGGCTCTGGGTCCTTCATGACCCAGTTGAGGGGACTGTTGGCACAGTGAGGGGACATGTGGGGAGATGGCGTTGGGGACAGTGAGGGTGGTGAGGGGAGATGGCATTTGGTACAGTGAGGGGACACCAGGGGAGATGGTGTTGGGTCCTTCTCAGCCCTGGGTTCAGTGAGGGGAGATGGTGTTGGGCACAGCGGGGTGATGTGAGGAGGGTGAGGGGAGATGGTGTTGGGTCCCTCATGGCCCCCTGAGGGGTCATGAGGGGTGGAAGGTGCTGGGTGCCCCTTGAGAGGACACACAGGGGGGTCAGCAGACCCCACTTTGGGGACACCAGGCAAAGTGGCCACCAGCCCTCCTAGCCAGGGCCCTGCCCGCAGCTTTGCTGTCCTTTAGGGAGCTGGCAGGGGCCAACCTCAAAGGAAAGAGAAATATGCAGTGGCGTGAGGGAAAAATGGGGGAGTCTGCATGGCACCCCCCCACCAAGGTGCCCCGAGATGAACAGGGGACCCATCTTTCTGCTAAGGTCCATGGGCTTGGTTCCATGGCACCTGGGAGCCAGAAATGGGCCAGAAAAGTGTTGCTGAAACCTCCGTCACTGGGAAAAGTTCCTTAAAAAAATAATACAATCCCCACTGACCGTCACAGGACGAAGCTGGGAGTCGATGCAGAGGCTGCACCGAGGTGAGAGTTGGAGAAATAAACGATAAAATTGGTAATAAACCTTTCTCCTGAGAGTCAGGTGAAAGGCCCTGATGGGGCTGTCCCTCGGGGCTGGCTTGTTGCCCTTGCAACACCCAACCCCAGACAACTGAAAATGGAACCGAAAGTAAAAGCAATTTAAAAAGGAAAAGCTGTCAAGGAGCCGTTCCCTGCGCCATTCCCACCCTTTCCTCCCTGAATAACCTGCTGGCTGGGACTGGGGTGGAGAAAACACGCGGGGCTGAGCCTTCTCCTTCCCCGCAGTGGCAGGAACGGCCCAGCCAGTTTATCAGCTTTGGAAACCACGGGAGAAACTCCCAGGGAAGGGAAGAGAGTGCAGCTCCTTCGTCCTTGGGTTAAAACCGAGCCAAACCAATAAAAAATTCCTCTTCTTTTCTCAGCTCCCCACCAATGAGGCAGAAGCGTTGCGTTGAGTGAGAGCCCAACAAGGATCGACGCTTGTCTCGGCACCTGGGGAAGAAGGTAAAAAGCTCCCCTGCTGAGCTGGGGGGGGGGATGAGGGGGAAACCACCCCACTAAAGCGCGCACACAACTACTGAGTAGCCGTCCTGAGCGTGAAATATTTAAGCCTGATTCCCAAGAAGTGACTGAGGAGAGCAACAAGCCAAAGTCAGCCCTTTTAAAGCACAGCAGATCCGATGCACTGTTTTTGAGTTTACTGGTGAATTTTAGGGTTTAAAACACGCTCAGGGTATAAAGAAAACAAGCCATACAGCACCAGCCAGCAGGTAAAGGCATCTGTTTATGTTCTTTGTTGCACTTAGAGGCAGCCCCACGTATACCCCTGTATAATCCCACGGTTCGCCAGATTTCTCAGTCTCCTGCTGTTCTCCTGGATGTTTTGAATGCCCCAAGTCCCTGCTTTACTGCAAGTCAAATGAGTTGGTTGTAATCCCTTATAGCACCCACGGCACAATTATGGATTTACATGGAAAATTCCCTGCTCCCAGCATTTAAAGACAGCTCCAATTCTCCCTGGACAGGCTCAGGAAGCACCTTCCCGGTCCCACCACATGCTAGTCTGCTTCCTACCCTCCTCCCCAGAGATTTTTTAACTCTTTGGGGCAAGATATAAAAAATATATAAAATATTTTGTGCAGTATTTCCAGCTGGAAGTTAGCATGAAGAACATTACCCACAGAGAGGAGGCAAGAAGGAGAGCAAGGAAGTCCAGAATGAGTCACTGAGGTGTGTCTCAGCTCCTGCAGCAAAGCGAGTTAAGTGCAAGATAGCATCCTCCTAAAATACATACCTCATCATGCAGGGCAGTTGTAGGGTACTTTGATAAGGTTGCCAGTGATCCAGAAGGAAATTAAAGTGACACAAGAAACATTTTAGGAGGTAGCAGTATAGATTTAGGGAAGAAAAAAATCAGTACTTGGAAAAAAACCAAGGAAAAAAACCACAGGTTTATCAGCATAAGAAAACAGCAAGCCCTGTATCTCATGACCAACATGCAGCCCTGTGAGCACACCTCCATTTCCACAACCAGGCACAAGTGTTTTGGTTTTAAAACGCTTCCCATTTTTGTTTCTTAACAAAGGGACTTGGAACTAGACACTCCTTTGGCAGCTGCTGTTGTAGGGATTTCAACCACCAACCACACGCATCCCTGTGTGTGTGACTCAGTGCTTTTATTGACAATCATAACAGCACCTTGTAATTAGTGAGCTTGGGTGTCAGAGACAATTATGTCATAGTGGAGCGACTGCATGTCTGAGGGGGTCCTTCACCCCCAGTTTGCCCCCAGGGAAAGAAGAGCCAGAGCAGATAATGGACGTAAGGCCGGAGTGAGTCCAAAGCCAGGCTGGGCAGCAGGACTTCCCAAATCCCATCCTGGTGACAAACCTGCCCCAAAAGTGGTTCATTTGGCAAAGCAACACCAGGCACGTGCCGAAGCCGTGAGACTGCAGAGAAACGTGGCAGCGGACCCGAGTGAGTGGCACTGTGGAATTTCTGAGTGACGGCTCAGTCACCTTTCTGCTGCTGACCATTCTCTGAGCTATTTGAGTGCAGGAAGCAGTATGATGCAACGCTCACCTCTCTGCATCCGGCTCCTGCTCTTAATGCAGCCCCTGCACCCACGTGACTACTCAAAGAAACCTTCATCTGTCGTTTTTAAACTCTAAACCTCTGCGGGGGGTTCCCTGTCCTACTCCTAAAGCGTCCATAAAAGATAACCAAGGAAAACATACCAACTTGCAGTCACCTATATGTTTATTCTATAAGGTGTGAACCTCTCTGACCATCTCTGGAGACATTCAAACCCCCCCTGGACACGTTCCTGTGGGAGCTGCTCTGGGTCAACCTGCTCTGGCAGGGGGTCCCTTCCAACCCCATATCATTCTGTGATTACATGACATTAAGAGAATGGGACTTTTAAGCTTTCTAGGGATAGAAAATGCCAATTTTTTGATGTCCCAATGCCAATTTTTTGATGTCCCAAGAGATTAGCTGCCAGCTCCAGAAAAACAAACCCCTCTCCTAATGTAGGTGGAAATGAGGGATTTCCAGAGGAGATACAAGGAGCGCCCCACTCAATTTTCCAGCAGACACTGCTTTGGCCAAGTGCTACGTTTTGTGTTGCATCCTAATGCTCTTCCACTTCCAAGTCTTGCCTGAAGGAGTCAACAGCCCATCTCCATAGAAGGGGAACACATGAACTTCTCATGCCTTTCCCCAGGCCCTGCTAACTAGAATCATTTTAACCAGATTTCTACTCATTTACGTTCAAAATGGTAACATTTACCTTAAGGAAATTCTATTGGCTTTGGAAAAAAAGCCAGGGAAGGATGTGAGCTCAGAGATGCTGACCTCAGAAATACAGACAGACCAATCAGGCAACATTATGATAAAGTGTTTATTCATTTTTTTTTTTAAATATCAAATTTTTTTTTTTACACATCAATTTTGTTGATAAACAGTCCCCCAATATTAAAAAAAAAATAAAATCAAAAAAAGAATCAAGTGTGTATTACTTTGGGCAGAACCACATCCCATTCTCTGATGACACAACCACTCCTCCTCCTCCCTTCAGCCACCTGCGAGGACAAGCGCGGTATGTTCAGCCCAGAAGAGTAAATGACACAAATGCAACCAGCTTTAGGATTCCTGAGTATTGATTCCCTCAAGTTCCTTAAGTGAGTTTGAAACAAACTCTTTTAAGCTAAAAAGCATCAGTCGAAGAGTAACCCAAACGGCTATGCATTTGGGTCACGGACTAAGCTACGTCTACACAGTGCAGGAAGAAATCTCTTGAACGCTTTTAGAGGGAATGATGGACACGAAACCGACCCCATTTCCCAAGCTGACCTCCGAGAGAGGCAGGCAAAAAAAAACCCTCTTGATTTCTCCACTTTGAATTCACGTTAGAGTTCTGGGGAGCCGTTTGGCAAGGAGTCCAAGTCTGGTGAAGAAACCTCTAGGATCCGCTCCTCCTTTTATTTGTAAATGGCATAGTGTTTGAAAGAAAACTTATCTGGAAGTTAAGCATTCCGGAAGTACACTTAAATATTGCTACTTTGGAGGAAAGGAGACAGCAAGAAGGAGAGACAAAGACAGGAAGAAGGGAACACATCGAGGAGGTACAAGGTTAACAGTCCTGGAGACCGAGTGTCTACGTGGAAAGTTGACCATACGTAGCAAGGAGGCAGAGATTGTCAGGATAACGCAGAGTAGCTCAGCTCTGTCCTGCAGCAGGTAAACACGCCAGGGACCAGCACCAGCAAATATTCCCTCCTCTCATCAGAATTATCTGTGCCCAGAAAAGTCGATATTTCGCTAAACGTCACCTCTAAACTCACCCAGAGCCTCAGGTACAGAAACAGCAAGAGGCTGAATAAATTCCTTCAGTATCTTTAAGGATCAGAATACATCTCAGAAAACAACAGCGAGGTTCATGACCACAGGGGCTTCAGGAAACACCCAGAAACCAGCTCTACGGACCCACCCGGGTCCCCACAGCCACTGGCATCTTTATGAAGCTGCTTCCGAGTGTTTCTTTGTGTTCTACAGATGGACTTTTCATACCGAAATCGTTTCGCTAAGCTGGTGTGACATTAGTACATTGGGGCAGTGATTAACAAGGAGGGGGAGAGAAAAAGAGTCAAGAGCCTTATTTTAGGCCAGGGTACATGGCTCCTTGGAAACCCGAACAGCTTTTGGCATTACCTTTACCCCCCTCTCTAGCCAAAAGCAGTCTGTCCTGCTAAAATAGAAGTATTCCCACTTTATGAGCCAGGTAAGCAGAGACTCATTAAGGGCTTGCTAAAGGCTGAGCAAAGGATGTGTTCACACAGCAGAGAGGACACACACGCACATGAAAACAGAAGACAACTTTTAGACAGCATTCGCTAAATACATGTTCTATTACGTTTTATTTTAACCTTAAATACTCACCACTGCCCAGATTTTCTCCAACATAAATCTTGCTCCTAAAAAAATGATTCTCTAATTTAGCCGTTCACTCAAAGCAAGGCTCTGAAACCAAGAGATTTAAATCACCAGGCTTGGACCAACTTGATAAAATAGTTTTAAAAGGATTTATCATTGGGGGTTGGGCTTTGTTCCTAGCAGTTCAGAGAAAGTTACCCAGGAAATTCTAGCACTACTGGTAAATGCTTCAGTACAGCTTTGGCAGAAGGCAGATTTCAAAAATTCTATTTGACAAAGAATAAAACTGAGCATTGAAGCAAAGTTGGCTGATGCTCTAAAGCTTTTATAGCATAAATTCTGTATATGCAGTCTAAGTAAACGTGGCCGTAAAACTAGGAGCCTTTGCCCAGTTTGGTGCAAAGCAGCAGTACTTCGTCTAACTATTAGCAATTGCTTCTAAAAACATAAAGTGTAAATACGGGAAGGGTATAACATTGGATGGCTAACATCTGATGCTTCAAGAAGCTGGCGGAGGATGAACCTGCAGGTGAAGGGCACAAATTCAGCTCTCGTGTGCCCAAGAGGGCCAGCCCACAGCTGGGATCCACGTACCAGGTGGGGGCTTGCTCCCAGGAGACCCCCCTCACTGAGACCCCGGTGCCTGAATGGGGAGCAGATTGGGCTGTTGAGACCGAGGATGCTCTGGATGCGGGAGTTGGGAGCTTCCTTCTTGTTGTTGCTTTTGACAGGGAACTAGATGCAGATGGGAAACGGGTCTAATAGATCTTATTTCCTAAGGCTTCTACAGAGAGATCTGATGACACCGAACTCCTGTACCAGACCAAGCATTACCCTTCACAGAGGGGGCTTCTGCTGATTTGAGGTGCTCGTTGCAAGGAGAATATTAAAAAAAAAAAAAAAAAAAAAAAAAAGCAAACAACTTCAACAGGATTAACTCTCAAAGACCCTAAAGCTGCAGTTCTGCCTCAGTAACTCAACGTGAACAGAGCCCTCAAGTAAATTAATCGATGCTGCTCCAAGGGCTCCCCAAACAACCAAGTTCCTACATCTGCAAGGAGCAATGCCTGCTGCTGGCATCACAAGCGATGGGATATGAGCTCAATATGTCCTTGCTGGACAAAGCCCCAGGCCTTGCTGGTACCTTCACAGCTTGTGCAGAAGCTCTGTTCAACAGACAGAGGAACGCCTTAAAGCTCTTCATTATTCTAAAGGATCTCCTGGCTACCCAAGCATCTAAGGAAAATCTGACACCCACCACTCACCGACATCAGAAACTCCTGCAAATTCAGAGGAAACCAAATTTGTGTTGTTTTTAAACGCCGCCCTGCATGAAAAACTAGCCTAGTGAACACGCAGGCCGATCTGCTAAGCCACAGGGAAAACAAAACACCAGGAACACAGGCCTGAGACAATGATAACAACAAACGAAAGCCACGAACAAAACGTGTTTCCAGCCGCTGCTGAGCCATCACTTCAGGTTTAGCTCAAAGCAGAAAGTTCAAGATGAACACTTGACACAAAGACTTGCATGTGGGACTACGTCAAAGTTCCTACTTAAAATTTGGTATCGTGTTTCAGCCACGCTTTCCTTCCCCTTTCCCCAACAGCCTTTGGGGGCTCTGCAGAACATCAAAAAGTAGTTCATCTCCCCCCCCCCAAAAAAAAAAAGCATCTGGAAGGGGCTTCCTACAGCACAGCCTGGGTGAGTCCTCACCAGGCTCCTCACCAAGGACTTCCCAGAAGGCCACGATGGTTGTAACGCAGAAGCCACGTCAGTGCATTTGTTTCAGAAACCCTATTGGGGAGCCCTCGCTCGTTAAGAGGTATTAAATTAGTACCCCACCAGCCGCTAGAGGCTTCCTGCGGTTTGCGTTTCCGCTGCTGAGCGGCCGATCACCCCCAAACCTCGAGATGAAAGGAGCACAAAGCAGATTTCTTCATTCTTCTGATCACATCCCCGCTCGGTGCACAGAGAACGCGCCCGCTCAAACAGTTCGTTCTTCCGGGGGCAGAGCTGGGGGGGGGGTTTAAGAGCCCTAACACGTGGTTGGTTTGTTAAACAATTTCATCGTTAAGGTTTTGCCTTCAAGTGGTTGAGCTTCTTTCGTACGGGGGAACACGGTGTGGGCAAGGCTAGAAAAAAAATTTGTAAAATACTCCTTTTCCCCTCCCCCTCCCGCCCCCTTACAATTAATACCAGCACATCTGCAAATAAGTTAAAACGTCCTTTAAGTTTTGGTAGCACCAAATTCTATCCCTTCCCTTCTTCTATCCCCACCTTGTAAACTTGAACACGCTGGCCCAAGAGCGTAAAAAGGGTTTGGCAAAAACAGGCATCTCGGCCTTCCCTGTGCATACACGGAACCGCACGCTTCCCAAAGCCCCCTCCAACCTCTCCTCCCACGTCTGTGGGCACCTACATACCTCGAGTAGCTGCCATAAGAGTTTCACCAGGGTCACGCCGGGTTACCAAGGGCAGGAGAGAGCTAAAATAAATCCCCAGAGTCCGTTTGGACGAGCGCTGTTTTGTACCGGACTCGGCGTGCACCTCCTTGGCCCGTGCACACCCAGGCACGGCCCCTTCGCTTCACACTCTGCTTTGCGCTGGACAGGGCGGTGATCTTAATGGCTTCTGCTTTTTATTCGTAAAATTGGAGCTTATTCTAAAGTTGTACATTTAAATAAAACCATCAATTTTTAACCCAGTATGCATAATTAAAAGCTATCCTGTCCACGGAACGCTCGGACGTTTTCTTTCTTTTAAAAGGCCAAATCTAACAAGTAAAACAGAAGAGACAAGTTACTTTGGCTGCAAATAATCAAAAAAATCTGGCTCAACATTCTGCTTGTACATTGTGGTGTATAATTTAGATATGTCCTTTAAAAGAAAAGACACCCCAGTCAGCTACCTCTTCCGTAGTTACGTAGGAACGACGATACTCTTGGCCAGCAAAATGAGAAGAGCGAGGTCTGCGTTTCCATCCGCTCGTTCCAAAGCCTCGAGAGCTTCCCGCGTGGTAAAACCAGCACCCAGGATGCGATCGACATCCGCCGCAGGGAAAGCTGGTGGTGGAGAAGCACCCGAGGTACGGCCAGTATAACCAGCGGGTGGGCTCAGCAGGGGGTCCTCACACCCACCCAGAGGCCACGGACCTTCAGGAGCAGAACTGCTGCTGCTCCCAGGTGCTTCTGCCAACGGGCTCCAAGAATCCTGAGGTGCACCTTCATCCAAAGCAGGGGTAGAGGGAACGGATGTGTTTTGCTCCAAAGTTGGGCTCTGATAACCTTCTGCCAAAACCTCCGCCTGCTCAGAGCTCTGTTGCCTCTCAGATGGTGTTGCAGAATTTAGCACGGCCAAACCGCTCTTACCTGAAAACTCCTGCCTCTCTAAAGCACCTTCCCCGAGAGCAGACTGCACGTGGCTGCTGTTTTCTGTGTCAGCACCTTGAGGCTGTTTCTCCTCTGCTCTTCCACCTTCAGACCTCACCTCACAGAAGGAACAACTCTGTTCCTGGCTGGTGGGATCTGAGCCTTTCTGCTCCTCTTCAGAAAGCCCCTTCCGCTGTGCTGCTGGCTCTCTGTGAGCCATCTCCAGCTGAGAGACTTCTTCTGAGGCAAGGATTTTACATTCTCCTTTCCGACTGATAATCAAGAGTTTGTGCAGCTCCTTCAAGGCTGATGCTAGAGAGAAACATGGCTCTTCTGAAGGTCTTCCTGGATCCGTGTCCAGCTGAGGGATGCCGGAGGGGGAAGAGCTGTCTTCAGCCGCCAAATTAGACAACTCATTATACTTTGCTGGAATTTCACTAGTGCTTTTGGACTGCGGGACATCAGCAGTGGAAAGCGGATCGTTTGAGGAGGATGCAGACTTCAGCAACTCCACCTCCATAGAAAAGGTGTCCAAATTCAGGTCAGACAGACTCCTGTTCTCAGCCTGTCGCTCCCGCTCATTTGCCGAGCTGCACACTTCAGCTACAGGCTGCTCAACCACATCTACTTCCATGAGGGCTTCCATGTGCACGCAGCTACAGGAGGCTGACAGCTGGATACTCCCTTTCGCGCAGGGAAGACCTGCTTTCTCCTGTCCATCTCCTCTCGTTTCCGCAGGAGGATCTGCTCGCTGGCTGGCTTCTTCCACAACAAGTTCCTCAACCCCACCAACGCGGCCAGAATGTTCTGGGTCAGTTGTCTCAGTTTGTTTCTCCAGATGTTCCTTCTCTGGTTCTTTGCACGTCTGATGGTCTATGGGAAGCTCATGCTTTTGCTCCTGTTCTGAAGACAGACGTATATCTGTATTTTGCCTGTGCTTAGTCGCAGCGTCAGCCAAACTGTTCTCTTTTGCCACTTCCAAAGGATGTTCCTGACCACGGTCTTGTTCTTCAGTGTTACATTCCTTTAGACTGTCAGCAATAAAAGTTTCTTTGAGTGTCTTCTGTGAAAGGCAAGCTGGATTGCAACAGGTTGCCTCCCCCGGCTGGGGAGAAGGGTCAGCATTTGCCAAGGAAGCGTTATCGGAAGGATGCTGTAACAAGAGAGGATGTTCTTTTTTTGGGGTTATCTGGCATTCAGTTGGAGACTCAAAAGACTTGCCGGCTCTGGGATCAACGGGCTCTGCGAGGCTAGATTCGGATGAGCAAATTGAAGCAGGGGCAGAGACAGAACGATCAAGTAATTGATTTGTGGGATTACAGATCTTGGAATTTAGTCCTGAAGACTGGACTGGATTTTGAAACCCATCAGAAGCTGGTAATGAGGGCATTTCCAGTGAGGTAGTTTCTTTGTCACTATTCTCTAGCAGAAGACAGAAAAGAAAGGAGTCGTCAGGACACGGGAGAACCAGCTTCCACCGCAGTAGTGAAAACTTATAAACCGATGGCTGTAAATACCTGGTCTGTGGCCCACTCCAGCTGCAGTAAACACACACTACATGCATCAAGGCTTCTGACGTTCTGTTTGGATTAGGAAACAAACACACCAAACTCGTGTTAGCGTTCAGAGCACACCCCATGCACGGTTCCAGTCCTGCCGCCTCGCAGCTCCCCTCCCGACCGTCCACCACGACAGCGTACGAGCAGCAAGAGCTCCTCGCCTTCGCCTCCTTCCAAGAGTTCTGCCTGAGAAATTCCTTACGTAAAGTCAAAAATAACTCTGCTGGAGAACAATTTAAAGGCTGTTCTGTGCTATCTGTGCTGCAGAGTGGTCTGTGGGTGATTAAAATACAGGCAGCACAAGGCATGTGTCTAGCACTGCACTGGTCTGTTCTCTGTTTGGCTGAAGATATTCAGGAGCCACATTTCAGTCAAATGAGAATTAAGAGGGCAACATAATTCTCTGTTGTCTTGTGACGTCTAGCGCCATTGCAGGTAAGAGAAGGTGAGCAAACCACAGCTTGCTGCAAAAGGGAAGCATAATGATGGAGTAGATGATCTCTAGAGGTCCCTTCCAACTCTGACAATTTCGTGATTCTGTGAACTTCCTTCCTGTGGGCGTCAGAGCCCTGGCAGAGGCTGCCCATAGAGGTGGTGGAGTCTCCTTCTCTGGAGACATTCAAACCCCCCCTGGACACGTTCCTGTGGGACCTGCTCTGGCAGGGGATTGGACTAGATGACCTCCAGAGGTCCCTTCCAACCCCATAGCATTCTGTGATTCCATAAAGATACTAAAAGGAAAAGCAGAAATTGGCCAAAGGAACTGCTGCCCGAGGCTGGGGAGAGCAGAGCAAAGGGACAGCCAGGCGTTCAAACCCAGTTCACCATTTCCTTCCACACATGGAGAGCAGATGAACTGCAGATCTCTATCAGCGGCACCAAACACTGGCTCTTGTTATCAGGACAGATTAAATAAGTGAACTTATCTTGCTAATGGTCTAATCTTGCTAATGTATCGGCTCTCGTGCTCTTGTTAAATCACTAACGTGACCTTTGCTGAACAAGTGCCTGCTCTTCCATTAAAGCCCTCCTCTGCCCAGTGTCAGATATCCAGGCTTTCTGCTGCCTTATTTCTTGCATTAGTTCCCTTTCTCCTCCCAGAGGCCTCCAAACCCAGTGGTCTTAAACATATACCACTGTTTTACCTTAAGTCTTTCCCCTTTTACAGATACCCTGGTGCACTGGGGGACAGCTAACCATGCTCATGTGCACAGCCAGGACCTCCTTTGAGTTCTTCCATGGAAGAAATCTGCCCTTTTCTTATTCCTTTATTCTCTGTTAAGTAAAAATAGTGCATTACGTGCTGCAGTACTGCACCTCTGATCGATAAAGCTTTGGTATAAAATAGAGCAGCCGCTGCAGAGAGTGATCCCTTCTGTTGGCTGTGCACCTGGTCTTAATGCAGCTGCAACGACTTGGCGACCCTGGAGTATTAAAAAGGCAGAATTATCCTGCAGGTTTTCAGATGGCTCGTCTTTCATAAAGGTGGCAAGAAGGCTTGTGACACAGGATGCAGATAAAAACCAGGGATCTTTTTCTGTTTCTACCCACTAGGATTACGTTCCCGCTCTTGGCTCCCAAGCCAATTCTCAGAGAGGAAGCAGAACTGTGTTTTGATTCAGTGGATGGGTAATATGGGTCTGACCAGACAAACACATCAAGGATTTGCAGGCATTTAGACAGCAGAAGTAGCTGGGATTCTGCCAAGAGCTCCTCAGGGTCATCCTCCTGAGACCCACTCTCATCCTTCTCCTCCTGGGGTACCGACAGGAGCTGAACCCCAGCCCCATTGGGAACATCCCTTCAACTGACACCTGGAACAAACCCTTCTCCACAAAGTGCACCATCAGGGATAAATCCCTCTCTGTATCAGGAAAAGCCCGACTTGTGTCTGTGGTGGAGGCGCCTTTCCTGAATTGAGGCCATCAGCATGAAAAGCTGTATATGGGATAAAGCACCTGAACACTACTTCTCCTAAAGCAACTGCAGTTTCGCTGCCAGTTCTGCAAATCCTCCATAAGCAGAGTTTCCCACTGGTGGTAGGAAACATGGCACATTGGCAAAAAAAGGGCAAGCTCTCAGACATAAACGAAGCAGACGTGGAGGATGTAGGTGACAGTAGGTGACAGTAAAACATACCAGGACTCCACCACCACCTCACTGCCTTTCTGCAGGTGTGGTAACACCAGCCAGTCAGCTGACAGGAATCATGAGGCTCACTAAAGGGAGCTTCAGGGGGATTAAATAAAGCTCAAGAATAATCCAGGTGCATTCAAAGTGAGAACTTCAATAGCCTACAGATGCGTGCAGTGATTTCTGTTGTACCATCTACCAGAAGGCAGCAAAAATGTGAGCTGCTGTAAAAAAAAAAAGAAGCCTCACAGGGTGCTGAGCTTCCTTGGTCCTGTGTTATGTTCTCTCCTTCTCCAGTCTCCTGTTCCTTCACTTGGTTTTCCTGCTACCATCTAACAGCAGCGAATACTGTGTCCAGTTCTGGGCCCCTCATGATAAGAAAGACTTTGAGGTGTTGGAGCGGGTCCAGAGAAGGGCAACGGAGCTGGTGAGGGGTCTGGAGCACAAGTCTTGTGAGGAGAGGCTGAGGGAGCTGGGGGTGTTCAGCCTGGAGAAAAGGAGGCTGAGGGGAGACCTTCTCACTCTCTAAAACTCCCTGAAAGGAGGGTGTAGCCAGGGGGGGTCGGTCTCTTCTCCCAAGGAACAGGCAATGGGACAAGAGGAAACGGCCTCAAGTTGCACCAGGGGAGGTTTAGGATGGATACTGGAAAAAAAATTCTTCACAGAAAAGGTTATTAAGCCTTGGAATGGGCTACCCAGGGCAGGGGTTGAGGCACCATCCCTGGAGGTATTTAAAAGCTGGGCTGACATAGTGCTTAGAGACGTGGTTTAGTGATGGTTTTATCAGTGAGGTTGATGGTTGGACTAGATGGTCTTAAAGGTCCCTTCCAACCAAAACGATTCTATGATCAATAGTTTTGGAAGAGGCTGTACATTAATATTCTGACACTTTAGGGTACAGCCTGTGAGCCAGAGGATTGTAAGGGGTCTAAGACTTACACACAGTCAATCTAAACAAGTCCTACCTTCGCTTCGTGCCTGGGTGCTCTACAAGCATTAAGTGAACACACAAAATGGATTTCCTATTCTCATAAATCTTTTACATTCCTCTAGGACTCAGCGTCGATGGAGAACCAGAGACCGCTGATTAGTCTGAACAAAGCCACGTGGTCTTTAGAACTGTATTTGGTGCATAAGCAGCTTTGATTTAAGTCATTTTAGGCACTTTTCATTTTAAAGCGCTTGACTAAAATGCTTTTATTGTAAAGGCTCGTATATTTTAAGCCGAGGTTGGCTTGTTATTTGACCCTTTCAGCAGAGGAGTAAGCCCAACCAACTATGATATCAGCAAAGTCTCACCCAAAATGGAAAGATACTGCAAAAACCAACCCAGGCTTCATCAGGTTCAAAGTTTTAACGGGAAAAAAAACTAATATTTACATGTGTGTCTTTTCGCTGCCAGGTTATGTGAGGAGACATGAGCCCGAGATACCGAAACCAACCTTCCGCTGTGTCAAAACCCGGCAGGGGCAAGGTCAAATCTATGTTTGTGTTTCTCTCTGCCTGCTGCAACTTAAGCTAATAAGCATTTAGATTTGGCTTTGAATCCAAACATGTAAACCATTTCTTACTGATTCACTAAAGCCAGGCCTTCCTCTCGTTTTTTTATATTCTGGAAAACTTATATTCTTAGAAAGGAAGAAAACTGGTAAAAGGGACCAGTAAGTGCAGCCCCGTGCTCCTTTAACGTAAACAACTTTGTTATTTGCATAAAGTCACTGCTTACTCATTGGACTATCAAGCAGCAATTGGGAAGTGTTAAAGAAAAACTTCAGTGCATTACAACTGGTTATATATATATATATGGTTAATCTGGTTATCGCACTTCAATTTTAAATATGGGCATGCTAGAGTCTTAAAAAATTAGGAATAAAAACGTTAAAGTCAAATTGATCAGCTTAAACATGACCCAGCAAAGAGTTTTGCACGTGTGTGGGAAGCAGAACC
Organism: Tringa tobata; assembly: GCA_033628505.1. NCBI lineage: Eukaryota > Metazoa > Chordata > Aves > Charadriiformes > Scolopacidae > Tringa > Tringa tobata. The sequence goes on along the minus strand of JAHREE010000392.1, from coordinate 143,889 downwards.
TTGCTGCATGCTTTCAGAGGAAAAATCAGGAGTAAAACTCAAAACTCTCCGTAAAACACTTGCATATAAAATGTTATCTTTAAAAGCTATGGAGAAGGCCCAAGATTCCTTGGGCCTTTTGTGAGGTATTCACAGCTTCGCTGTAATACTGGGGGAAAAAAATAACAAAGCTTTCCTTCAATCAAAAGCATATGCTTTTAAGGGAGGAGTTAAACAGAAAAGCTGAGTTTCAGAGAGTTTGGCTCACAGCTCAGCCTTCAGCTGTTTTGGCATCTCCAATTCACTACACTTTGCAGCTATTTGCGGATTCCAGAGGCACAGGGAACAAATCTATGGGGAGGGAGAAAATTCTCTTTGCAGATCACATTTAAGACTGATGATACTCATTAGGATGTGAATTCAGCTGCTGCTTTTCAAATCTCTAAGAGCAGCAATTCACCTTCCGAGAGCACAAGCACCACTCTAAGGAAAAAATGCTGAAATAGCACTAATTTCTAAAAATTGTCATGAACTTTTGTCCAGAGATTTGTTACTTACTGCTGCAGCTCCTCTATTTTTATACGCTGGAGCTATTAAGAACAGGATTTGCGGAAGCCTCCACAAAGCTGCTAAAACACCACCCAACTGAACCACGTCCCTGCCCAGGCACCACAACGCGACCCAGGGGGACGGGTGACAGAGACAACCATTTATCTCCACCCTTCGGAAGGCCAAGAAAAGCAGAGCGGGCAGAAAAGTTGCAAGGAGAGCCCAAATCAAACAGCAAGCACCCCCGAATGCCTTCATGCAGATTTTGCTGTACAGAAAGGACGAGAGAAGCGCGGTTAGAGGCCACGAGCAAGAATAAAGCCCTTTTCTCTCCATCATTTATTTGCTGGGGCTGTGTTAGGGTGTATCTCCTAGGAGCTGAAAAGGGGGACTGCTGACAGACATCCTGACCCACAGCAGGAAAACGACAGGGATTAATATTTCAACTGGGCTTCTCCCTGGTACCTGCTTCCTCTACGGACTTCTGTATTGCTTCTGCTAATTCCTGGTCTGCGATCTCCTCCGGCCGCACGTCGTCCCGCCCGGCCCCGTAAGCCAGCCGGGCACACTCCGGCAGCTCCCCCTCCGGCAGGAAGGTGGTCTGTGAGCCAGTCGTGCCAATCACGAGGACATTCTTCTTGAGATCGATGGAACACTGCGAAAGAGCATCGAGACATCAGGGGCCTGCACAAGAGTCAGGTAATTCCCAGAGAAAAAGGAGAAACGAGGTTAAACAATCCATTTTCAATAGCTGCTGCGAGCTGTTCCTAAGCAAAGCGGGCCAAGAGCGCTGGCTATAAGCAAAGGGCCCCGTGTGACTTGATTTGTAATTAATCATTCAGTTGGAAAGCTCCGAGCATCTTAGATCAGAGCAAAAAGCTTCAGGGAGCAGCCAGACACCCTACAGCTCTCCATGATGTATGCAGTGTATGTACTTCTTTCCTAACTGGCTGGAAGATAATCCACCATCAACTCTCCCCAGAAAAATCCCAATAAATTCACAGGCAAGGCGTTTATGTTGCACTTAGCACTTCACTTGGGAAAGCCAGTAGCTGTTTCGAAAGAGATTTTGATACCTGATGCCTCTTAAGCATATCCAGTCCCAGAAGCATGTCCATGGGCTGCTCTTCGAGGATTGAGAAGGAACACGCCAGGAAATCCCCTTCAATCTGGACCTGAGCTGAAATGCAAGGGAGAGGAGTTACCACCTCGCAAGGCTCCAGCGCAACAGATCGACTTTGTGCTTTGTTCCATCCCCTGGGAAAGGTCTGCACAAACCTGGGCAAACCTGAAGCCAGAGCTCTGACGTACTGTTCAGGTCACAGAAAGTCTAGCCCTGTGCAAACCCTGGGAACTGTCAGGCCTGGCTTGGTCTCAAGAAGTTAATTATTTTAAAAACTGACTTGCTTTAGAGCCTTAAGTACTGCTTCTGTAACGCTCCCAGCTCAATGAGCTGCCTACGGCTCATTAGAGCAGAAGTCTAAAAAGCAACAACAGTGAAGGGAATCGATTTTTCAGGCATTAAGGACAATCTCCTCTCATCCAGAAAACCCGCCCAAGAGCACAGGGAGCCTTCTCTTCCCAAAGGAACATGGAACACTCCGCTGTACTGGAACCTTTCCTGAGCAACTCCTGCTGCCCAGCGCTCCCACCCCAAACAGGAAAGATCCTGCCATTTCATATTAGTCCCGCTTTTTTGCACCCAGAGTGAACACATCCTCTGAGCTGAGGACTCCCTCACCTAAAAGTATTAAGGTAATTACATTTTAAAAAGCATTAAACGAGACAGAAGCCAGACTACTGGGCCTGAGACAAAGGAACATATTGCAGATGCACTTGTATTTTACTCTGTGGGAGTTTCTCACAATTCTAGCATTAAACCAGATACTCCTCGGTGCCAAGATTGTGGGAAACGCAGTCAAACTGCCGCTAAAGCTGCCCAAAGAATCCCAGTACTTACCTAAGTGCACTCTCCCAATTATTTTCTGTGTCCCCACACCTTTAGCGATGCCGGCCCACCGCCGATCTACCAGCCGCATTATGTTGCACCTTTCAGCACAAGCTTGGCTCATGATGGTCATCTGGGCACCTACCAGCGAGAGAATTCACGTTAAATCCTGACAGCCCATCACAAATGAAAATTCTCTCCTGGAAGGGCTTAAGACCTTGCGCTCAGCAGCCAGGAAACCACACAGCACCAGCAACTGCATTAAGGCAGAAAGGCTTCCCGTGAATCCCACTGCGTAAAATTGACTGTTTACACACAGATCAGCACTGATGGTAAAGTACATGTTACTGTAGAGCTGGAACAACCCCAAGTACTTCCCCTTTAAGGCTGTGGATGGGAAGCACGGCCTTAAAGGCATGCAAAATCCCCCCCATCTGTGAAATGAGATAAGACACCCGTGTGGCAGTGACCTCTCTGGCATCGCAGCCCCAGAAATTCTCACGGGAGCCTTGATCTGGGGTGTTGGAGCACTCGTGCGCGCTGCTTCTCACAACAGTTTGCTCTGTTCGCTTTAAACAAGGCTGCTTTCAGGCTTTAATCAGGTGCTTCAAAAACCCATAATGCAGTGCTTTATTACGGAATTTTGGGGAAAAACTCCTGGAGCATTTCCTGTCTCCTTTGGTGAGGGAGGATGCAGAGAAAGAGATGAAAATGGGGCAATTCACCTGAGTCAACAAAGGCTTTCACTGGATGTCCGTTGACTTTGCAGTTAATGTACAGCATCACCACCTGCCCAAAACTCTCGGGGGCCTCTTCCATCGCTATCGTCATGTTTTCTTCAATGTTTTGTTGCCTGAATTTAACAGAGAAAAGAGAGAAAAATCAGACCTTCCATCAGCCAGATCTCATAAGCATCCCTCCAACTCACAGTCGGACCTGGCAGAAGCAATCCCACCCGCTGCAGCTCGCCTTACACACAGCATGCTTAAACCACAACAGAGACTGCTTCGTTAGCTAAACACAGCCTTCTTAGCAGGGGGATCACTAATAATGATCCAGAGACATCAAGTCGCTCCCAAGCAGTCACAAAGACTGCTCCTTCTCACACCTTGCCCAATTCACACTAGAGCATCAGACGACCTTCTGTCTGCAACACAAACCTGTCACCACAGGGTTAACCTGGAGAATCTGCGAGCAAAAAAACCCTGCGTTATTTATTATTGACTCTAAAATAAAGCGCTGAGGGCACACCATGAAGATGTTGCCAGTAGCTGCAATCCCACACAGCAGCTGAACATTAAAATCCTCCAAGGTTTCCCTGGTATCTTCCCTTTTCAGACACACGAGGGGAGGGAGGTGAGCAAAACCGCGGCAAGAACACCACCCCGAGCACAAGCCCTTGGTGCAAATTCAAGCTTCCAGAAGAAACACTCTTCAAGAATCCCATCACAGCCCCTACAGTAATCTTGGAAGAGGAAACCTACCCATCTTGGAAGTGATGGGTATCCGTAGCGACTGCATCCAAAATAGCTTTATCTACCAAAAAGGGAGAAGGGCTTCTGATTTTGATGCCATTTCATTTTTCCTCCTCAGTAGGGGAAGAGGAAAAACCCCAGGCTCCTCTTGGATCCATCTTCTGTACCCTGGTAGCCTTCCCACAGCAAACAGGGTAGATGTGGTTTCTTGGTGGGGAAGGAAAGCAGCTAACAGCACCTGAGACCTGACCCTACTGCCAGCCTGTCCCGCTTCAGATACTCCTGACACAGAGCCACACCTTCTCCTGTCGTTTATTATTTATGTTTAAATTGGATATACAGTGGTTAATCTTCATTTTTTTTCTTGTCAAATCCATTATTCTGTTTTCTCTGTGCTCGACACCCTCTCCACCTAAGACACGCCTGAAGGGCAGAGACGTTGTCTCGAAAAAAATATGAGGCTTGCAATAGTTTCCCATCAATCTTGGGCAGAGCACAGCTAATTAAGCAAGGAGCTCAGAGAAACTAAGTGGGGTGTGAAATCTGGGGGCTGCCAGATGCCCAAACTGTTCCCCAACAGCCACACAGCCTGGGACACATTGCATTTATCTGTCCCCTTCATCTGTGGGAGAAGGAAAGGGTTCCTGTGCCTCCGAGCAGTGTTTTGCTATCTACAAATGTCTATTTTTCTGCACGGCTAAACCAAGCATTTATCTGGCACCAACACCTTGTCAGTCGTATCGCAAGAACGACACTTATCACAAATGAATTTTGGTTATGACCAACCATGAGCCTGTATCAGAAAGACGTTTCTTTATCAGGGAAAAAAAGCCACCAGTCATGTTCTGACTCAAGGATTTATCACTCAATTTAAGAAATCAAGCCTCAGCCCAATGCAATTACATTTGGAAGACGGCAAGAGGGAGCGAGCGCTGACGAGCAGAACATATTTCCACAGAACATCTCTTCTGACAGCAGCGATGATGCTCAGAGTCAGGGATCAGCCAGAGACACAAAACAATTAGCAGGAAGCAAAACCAAATCTCAAAGGCAGCCGGGAGAAACGGCGCCACGTTGCCGTGCAGAGAGCTCAGCTTGGAGAATACCACAGCTCTCTGGTTCAAAACACACCCGAAGCACCTGAGTTCCACCCCTCAGGAGGATCTAAGATCTCTAAGTGCTTTCCACAAGTGCTCTTGCTTCAGAGTGGACCAGCTTGGACAGCTCTGGGACATGACACGCTGCCTCCTCATGGTCTGGACTCAGCTGGAGGCATCTAAAGGATGGAGTAAGCCTACGTGTCCCCTGATTCCCACCCACGCAAAGGTGGCTCAGAGCATTCCCCTGCAGGCATCTTAAGGCTGGATCTAATCACACTCCTTGTATCCTCCATGGAAAAAGCATCATGGATGGAAGCACCCCGTGGAAAAAAGCACCACGAAAACCTCCAGAGCCCACAAGCAGCTTTGGTTCTCTACCTTATGTCTTCTTCTATCTTGGCTTGTGCCTCCAGATCAAATGGGTCAGCTGAATAGAGTCGGATCCTCTCCTGCTCCCGCCGGGCTCGGTCCTGCTGTTGCTCCAGCAACACCCTGGTGAATTTCTCTGCAGTAAGGAGGAGACACAGAAATGCTTTTTACTGGAAATGACTCTTACAAATCAAGTTCTGGCACAACAAACTCTCCTTTCCATGCCAGCATGTGCTCAGGGGCAGGATCAGCAGCACCAGCACCAAAGGCTTCATCTGAAGGCAGCAGGGACAGACCTCAAAGGATCAGTGGCAAACTTGGGAACCTGCTGAGATGAAAAGCAACGGGACACAGCTCTCTCTCCTTGGGTCTGCTACCCAGACTCAGATCAATCAAACCCAATTTCCTTGCACATACATTTTTATATGGAAGAAAAATGGCGAAACCACGAAGACAACAAGATTTAAAACAAAGAGCTGCCATTAAACCAGGAATTCATTCTTCTGTTGCAGCAAGAATTGCCTACACAATATTCCAAAAAAAAAAAAAAACCCAGCTGCAAAAGCAGCAGATAAATGAGACCCGAAGCAGAAATCAGGACTGCAGAACTTGCACGATTCAAACGAGAAGCTTGTGTGCACGTATGTTTTGAAAAAGCTTTAGCCAGAGAGAGGAACAAGATTTCCCAGCTCTCAGCGAGACGGCCCATCTACAACAGCAGCTTGCAAAATCTACCACGTTTTACACTCAGCAGTCCCGTAAAATAACAGTCTGAGGATCCAGCAAAGAGCACACGCAAAACTGTAAGACATAAAAAGACTAACAACAATACTTACTTTAAACCCCAGCAATACAGGTAAAGGCAGGGATGTTATCACCCCTAGAGCTGGACACTGAAATCAAGAGGTCCCAGGTGGGACACCTGCTCCACAAAGTCTTGCCACACCTTTTAAGAACCCAGTTTTTAGACCCCCCCATGTTTTGGGCTGCCTCTGGCTTTTTTTTTTTTTTTGGTACTGCTTGGATCTGATCATACACATTCCCAAAAGGAGTCGGCAATAAATTAAGTTCTGTAAACACAGAAGGTTGGGGATTTGCTTCCAGAAATGCAGCTCCCGTGAAGAAGCTCCCTGGCTCAAAGGCTGTTACACGTTCAGGAGGGCATGGGGTATGTTTTCTGATTTGTTTTCGTTTGGTTTTGTAGCAGGTGCCTTCTAAAGTGCTCGCGGTGCATCCAACGCAGTCAGAGGGCACGTATCTATGTGTATATTTGGGCATCAGAGCTGGGCTGGATCCGTGCCCAAATCCAACAGCAGCCCTACAGAATGATGAGAGCACAACCAGATCAAACCCCGCTTCCTTCCCGCAGCCCCACTGCGGCCATTTGGGACTAAAAATGCACACCCGAATCAAAGTTTAATGCAGAAACAACGAGATAAAGAGAGAGAGCAGCAGAGGAGCCTGTTCTGGGTGTCTTGGGCTTAACCTCTCCTTTCCTCTAACCCACTGCAGCACATCTTCTCAAGGTGATACAACAGTCTCTTTTACTGCACTACGGACGCAGTGCTCACAAGAGGTGTGAAAAAGCTTGACAGCACAAAGGACGTGGTTTTAACTCTGGATATGAGCTAAAGTAAAAATGAAAAAAATAAACAGGCTGACAAAATCCACGCAAATTCCTTCCTAGCTTCCTTTGACGGAGAGAAATCACTAGGATGTAACCTTGAAAGAGGTCTCCTGCTAGAAGCTCCTCCTTTTCTCCTCCATTTCCCCAAACCCAACAGGATTTATTTCCTAACTAAAGGACTCGCAGATGTTTAGAAGCACATCCTCTGAAGCCCAAACCACCACCCTGTTCTCATACTGAAAGGACACCAGAGTTCAAAGCTTCCATCACATGAGGAATGAAGGACCAGCACCAGCTGCTCACTTGCAGAGGGAGGGAAGGACATGGACTAGACTCCAACTGTGCCCAAAATACGTGAACACCTTCAAGATTAACAGAATGAAACATTTATGTCTATTTCTATCGGAAAAGCTCCCTAAAGACACCATTTACTTGTTCCTTTTCCTCTCCCTCTCTGCTGTCTGCTTCTGTAGCAGCTAAGCATCAGGGACAGGATTGGTTTTTGGCGCACTGCTCTGTTGAGTCTCAGGGTGCTCTGGGATGCAGCAGACACAACACCATTATCAGAAAACACAAATTCAGGGAGTCTTTGCACAAAAATCGGGAGCTGAACCACTTGTGTTCACAGAACCCCGACTTGCCTGTGTATTAGATATTTCAAAGTAGAGGAAAGAGGCTACTAAAGAAGCCAAACAGGAGAAATACCCCCAACTTGGCAGGAAGCCTTGTTAGGAGAGGAACTCTGCCTTCAGTACTCCAAAGTGCCACCTTTTATCAGCACCATCGATGAGTCGGCAGCGAGTATCCCAGTTAGTTCAAAACCTGTGCCTGCCTTTTAGCGGAATCGAGCTCAAAACAGATTCCAACCCCTCCCTTCTCAAAACCCCAACGTACCCAGGTCTCCACTGAGCAAGGCCTCCGCCAAGGGCGGGTTGCGCTCCTTCAGCAGGGAGAGCTCGTGGGGGTTGGCGAGCAGCATCTCCCGCAGCAGCGCCGGATTGTCCAAACCCTGAGGGAACGAAGGCGCATCGGGAGGCGACGGGCGAAGACGCTGCGCCGGGGGCTGGTGCTGCTGCGAGGACGTCCCAGGAACCGCGATGCTGCTGAAGTCTATCCTCGGCAGACCTGGAGGGGGGAAAAAAAAAATAATAAATAAATAAGAGTCAGAGGTGTCGGCGCTTCACGTTTACCATTCCGCTTGAAAAACACATTGGAAAAACCGCGAGGATGAGCCGCTCTTAATGCTACAGTATTAGACTGGGTTCTGTGAAGAGCGGTTCCTGTCGGAAGCACGGCCACGCAGTGGGGTTAGTGGGTTAGGAATGCCAGCTCGTGCTGCTCTAACTGCGCCAGCCTTCTATCTGGCCCATTTTTTATCCCCTGAAATGCACTTAATGAATCACAGACTAGTTATTTCCAGCTTCACAAACGGGAATATCACAGGGAGGGATGGCAGGGCTAAACCCAGAGTCTCTAAGGCTCTTCTGAATCTTTTGGATTAAAAAAAAAAGCCGGGGGGGGGAAGAAAAAAGAAAAGTATCATTTCTGCAGCCCTCCATTGCAGGCACCAATCCTCCAGCTGAGGCAGGAGGACAAGGACCTCAAGCAACGCTCCCACATCCTTCTCAGCCAACGGTACTTCCTTTTCCACTGATGTTTTCTGTGGGGAAATTGCTAGGAATCGCTGCAGAAGGCAGGAGAGAGGAGCAGGGCTCCGCTCAGATGTTATCTGAGGAGTTTCTGGTGTGTACGCAGGATTGTGTAACTGGGTTTGTCAAGAAGCATCTTCTCCAGGTGTTTGTCACGGTACAGACCGGCAGCACACACCGCGACAGCCTGTTAACCTGTCGGAGCCACACAGGCTGCAGGTTATTGGGCTGTTACTCTGAGCGGGAAGGGAAGCGGCTGTTGTACAAAAAGTCCAACGCCTGTACAAAAACTTCTGTTCTGAACCAGTCACCTTCCTCGCCTGCTTTGTATTTCCCCAAAAGAACAGCAAAATGGCATTCGTTTCCTTAGAATTAAAAAAAAATAAATCCATTAAATAACTAGTCCTTTAGCCAATTTTAAAAGTCCCTGCCTCAGCCCTCACCACTCTCCTTCCTAAGTGTTTTGCCCAACGAGGCGCTAAAGGAGACTGACAAGAGATGGAGTCGGTGTTTGATAAATATTGAGATTTTTGGGTGCTCGGAGCACAAATCCTTTCTCACCTGGGAAACGGATGGAGGGTCGCGGCTCTACCGCCTCCTTCTGTCGCAAAATCACCACGTCCCCATCTTTCAAGCCATAGGAGGCCAAAGATCTGTTGTTGTCGGTCAGGGGCCGCTCCGCATAGACTATCTGTTCATGGAGAGAGCGCAGAGAAAAACACCGCGCGTGACAAAGCAGACATCTTGCTTTTCCTTATTTTATTTTTTTTTTATTTTAGGAAAGCCTTCCCAGTAAATCCTCCGGACCCGTCTCAAGCGTCAGAAGGGAAGGTGTGCGACGCTCGCCAGGCCCTGCCAAAGCACCTCTACCTCAGGCACGGAGAGACCTCAGCAGGTAAGTGGTTGGATGATGACACAGAGTTGGTTTTACCGAAACCCAGCAACAGTTTCTTGAAACCCAGCATCTCGGAGAAGGGCTGGTCTCTCTTAATTAGAGGCCAAGCTTTGGAGAGGAAAGCCAGCCTCACGGCGGGGCTGTTCGCCACACGTTCCCCAAACCCAATCTCTATGATTTCCTAAGTCACGACCATCTTCTACAGTGTTATCTCCCCCCAAGTCAGCACCTACTGACCAGGGACTGACTGCACACGAGCAGGCAGCGTCCTCCGGGGTAAATCCATGGATGATCCAGTCCAATATCTACCATCTCTGCCTTTTCCCACAACATGCTTCCCCAGAAGAACCAGTTTTAAAGGGACCTCAACGATTAGCTCAGTGCTTTCCAGTTTACTTCAGTGATGGAACTCTATCCGGACTCCAAGGTTCAGCACCCAAAGACACCTCTCCTGAGCCTGTGGTCAGTCCGTGGTGGGAAGAATTCACTTCTTTTGACTATAAAACACAAAGCCACATCATTCTCTATTATGATAACCTGACTTAACACGGGGTCTGCAGATTAAAGAGAAAAACATACCGAGATAAAAATGAATAATCACCATGGGAACATTTCTGTTGCCATTAGATCTGTAATACCTACAGATGTCCTGAATTACAGGGAAACAAACAAACAAAAAAAAAATAAGTAAAGAAATGCTTTATGGGAACAAAACTTCTCAGAAACGGTATCTGCTAAGCATGAAGGTTTCTGTGCCTCCGTTGGAGGACAACGAGACCAGACAGATCAGTTCAGCAGCCTCCTACCCCCTGGAAGGAGTCCAAAGTGAGAAACGCCAGAGAACTCGGCCTAAACCCGTCGGGCATAGGATTGAATTTCATGTTTACCACCCCGTTTAGCAAGACCCGCGTCTCTCTGGGTCTGGAAAAGGCCGGTTCGGCAACAACAGGTTTCCCACAGGTCGGGACTGGCAAAGTCATGTGGGAGAAGCTTTCGTGGCCCTTGCCTGGACGGGCTACGGCTCTGCTCGATGCTATCGCTCGTAGCAGATCCAAAAAGAAGATCCAAAAAAACCCAGTTACTGTGCATCTTAAGGTCTGGAAGAGGCTACAGACTTTCACTGCTTTAATGCAGCAACTCAGAAATATTACAAAAGAATCCCACTAATGCACTCTAAAAGCGGTGGTGCCAAAGTAAGACAAGACAGAAAAAGCAAAAAATAACAAGAACCACGTAGGACAACAACAACTGGAGCCATCAGAATTAGGGAAACACACGCCATTGGAAACCAGCACGAGCTTCCAACCTTCTCGTTAACCACACACTTCACAGCCTCAGCGCTATCGCACCAGGCTGGGTGCAAACGCGGGTCTGTTTCCAGCCTGTATTAAGGCACGTGGTCTCTGCTCTGATGGTTTGCAAGATATTACCAGCATAATTAAGGTTAGTGTGTGATGGGAAGAGTCCCAGCGCATCCTCTCACGTTCCCGGACGCCTCCTGCCCAGCCTGACTCAGTAACGCCGCTGCCCTCAGAGAAAACGAGCTCGTAATACATCCCAGCTGCACACCCAAATCTTAAATGGCAGTTTCCCTACACAGAGACTCTGGAAGAGACGTGTTAATCAGTTTAAGTGAGGTTTCACCTCTGTCGTCTTGCTGGGATTGGATTTATGAGCTGTAACACCTCAGAGGATGAATTAACTCACGCTACATCCATTAGCAGCACGGCTTAGGACGCTTTTGGCCCATTCTGCCTCGCTGTTAAAACGAACTGATTTCATTTTGCTGTGTTTTGATTATCTGGTTTGTAGGGTATTTTAGAAGGCTGGCCAGGTACCGACACGGGCTCTTCTGGAGGTGACCTGGGGCAGGGATGCAGGCACCGATACCACCTGACGGCTGGATTGTGCACGATGCCGTAGGGTAGAACCTCCTTATGGAGCGAGGAACCCCAACCCAGAGTGCCAGATTCCACCAGCAAACATAAATCAACCCAAACTGAATGCTTTAAATCATAGAATCATAGAATCATAGAATCATCTAGGTTGGAAGAGACCCTTGGGATCATCGAGTCCAACCATCTACCCTAATCTACAAAGTCCTCCCCTACACCATATCCTTCAGCACCACATCTAATCGTCTCTTCAACACATCCAGGGATGGGGACTCAACCCCCTCCCTGGGCAGCCTATTCCAATGCCTGACCAAATCCTCTCGTGCACAGCCGAGGGCAGGAAATAAAGAGAAACCAAGGAAAGAAACGGTGCTGCCAGAAGAACCCGGTTCTTCCCAGAGCCTTCCTATCCCTTCTCCAGAAAAGCCACCACCTCAACGCGTGGAGGAAACCGCAGCGAGCCCAATTATTTCCCCTCTCCTCACCCAGCTCCTCTTATCACCGCAGCCCGGTCCCCGTTATCTCACACCACCCTCCCCGTCTTGCGGCCACCGCCATCCCTCAGAAACCTCACAGCCCCCCCCAGCTCGCCTCCACCCCACGCTGCAGCACCCAGAATGAATTCCCCAAAACTGCAGAAAATAAGGCTGGGAGTTACACACCACAGCACTTCACTCCACCCTGCAGAAGGACTATTAAATTCACCCTCTCTCCTGTGCCAACAGGACACTTTTAGAATCATAGAATGGTTGGAGTTGGAAGGAACCTTAAAGCCCATCCAGTGCCACCCCCTGCCCTGGGCAGGGACACCTCCCACCACACCAGGTCCC
>JAHREE010000392.1:99303-116397 GCA_033628505.1 Tringa tobata | reverse complement strand
CAGGAAACTTCAGGGTGTAATTTCTTCCAGGTGTGATAGCGGGCGGCGGAGGGAGCTGTGCAATAGATGGCGCAGGGCAGCAGAGGGAGTCACAGCCTCTCCCATGGCCAAACACCCTCCTCCAGCCACCGCCTGCACCAGGACCAGCCTCCAAAGCAGGTGGGGTTTGGGCTTTGGGCTTTCAGCAACTTCATTCCCCATCCTGAGGTGGAGATATTTGTGTCTGGTATTTCATAAAAATGCACGCAAACACGTTTGTAGTGACCAGCGCAGGCACGTGGTGAGTAGGACTCAGAAGGTGATGGTCCCCCTGGACTGGGCACTGGGGACGCCCCACCTCAAGGGCTGTGTCCAGTTTTGAGTTCCTCACCACAAAAAAGACCTTGAGGGGCTGGAGCGGGTCCAGAGAAGGGCAACGGAGCTGGTGAGGGGTCTGGAGAATAAGTCTTATGAGGAGAGGCTGAGGGAGCTGGGGGTGTTCAGCCTGGAGAAAAGGAGGCTGAGGGGAGACCTTCTCACTCTCTCCAACTCCCTGAAAGGAGGGTGTAGCCAGGGGGGGTCGGTGTCTTCCCCCAAGGAACAGGCCATGGGACAAGAGGAAACGGCCTCAAGTTGCCCCAGGGGAGGTTCAGATTGGAGATTAGGAACAATTTTTACACTGAAAGGGTTATTAAGCCTTGAAATGGGCTGCCCAGGGCAGAGGTTGAGGCACCATCCCTGGAGGGATTTAAAAGCCGGGCAGACGTGGTGCTGAGGGACATGGGTTGGTGATGGTTTTTATCAGAGCGAGGTTGTTGGTTGGCCTTGATGATCTTAAAGGTCCCTTCCAACCCGGACAATTCTATGATTCTATGTATGAAATATTTGAGGCAGCCAGAGTCATTCTCTAAACACACTGCCCTAAAACACCTAAAAACACCCCAGGTAAGCAGGGGAGGAGAGAAACGCTCCCTGGATCTTCCTCCAGGAAAGCGGGGAGCGACTCACCTTTTCCTGCATCTTCTCCAGAAGCTTGCTCTTGGCACGAACCTCCTCCTGGATGGAGTCATAGACGTTAAGCAGAACCCAGTCGCTGCTGTCCTCGTCCGATTGCTGCAGGGCAGCCACCAGCTGCATCCTCCGCTCGTCCGCGTATTTTTTCCGGCGTTTACGCTTTTCTTTGAGGTCCTTGTTTTTCGCCTGTTCCCCCCCTACCACCTGTTGCTCCAGCATCTGCAGCCTGGAAAAGGCAAACGTGGTGTTGTCCCAAAGCGGGGTGGTTTACCCACCGTGTGTTATTTATTTACATCATTTCTGGGTGCTGGGTGGTAATCCAAACAGCCAGCGCACCAGCCTACAAACTCCTCGGAATATTTATCCAATTCAAACCACAGAAATACACACCTTTAATTATAATTATAGGTTAGTACCTTATCTTAACAATTTCTATCTATTAGTACAGTCTCTCCCTTTTTTCCTCTCTCTCACAGAGTCTTGTAACCTTTTTACAGCTCTTTCTTCTTACTTGGTGAGAGATTCTACCTTCTGAAATGTATTTTTACCTGTTAAAAGTACCATTCTACTTTTTAAAGGTACATCAGTGGTACAGAGAACCCTCTGTGTCAGCACAGAGGATGCACGGCACAACCTGGGGGATGTTTGGGATGACTGTAGTATCGAAAGGAGTGAGTGTCACAAACACAACACCAGCAGAGGTGAGCAGAGAGACCCCACAGGGACACAGGCATCACTAAGGGGCTTTTGCCCATGCACGGATGGGGAGAGGGTTAGGTCTCTGAGACCCCTACACCCCACTGACTCATTTCTGGAACATTCATAGAATCACAGAATGCTATGGGGTTGGAAGGGACCTCTGGAGATCATCCAGTCCAACCCAGAGCAGGTCCACCCAGAGCAGGTCCCACAGGAATGTGTCCAGGGGGTGGTTGAATGTCTCCAGAGAAGGAGACTCCACCACCTCTCTGGGCAGCCTCTGCCAGGGCTCTGCCACCCTCACACCAAACAAGTTCCTCCTCATGTTTAGGTGGAACTTCTTGCATTCAAGTTTGTGCCCGTTCCCTCTTGTCCTGTCCCTGGGCACCACTGGAAAAAGACTGGCCCCATCCTCCTGACACCCACCCTTGAAGGATTTAGAGGTGTTGATCAGATCCCCCCTCAGCCTCCTCTTCTCCAGACTGAACAGACCCAAGTCCCTCAGCCTTTCCTCAGCAGAGAGATGCTCCAGGCCCCTCACCATCTTTATAGCCCTTTGCTGGACCCTCTCCAGCAGTTCCCTGTCCTTCTTGAGCTGGGGAGCCTGAACACCTACTCCCCATGCTGCTTTTCTAGAACATTCTCTGGCACTCCCTGCACATGTTTGATGATGAGTGCCCTGCCTGGGCACTTTGAGTATAAAAGAAAGGACACGCTTTCCCATGGCATCCGCCACCTAAGGACCGTGACTGCAAGCAGACACCATCGCTGGATCCAACCATGGTGACATCTTTACTTTTTCTTTCTCCTTTCCTCACATATTTCTCTCTCTCCTTCTCTCTGTCTGCCTCTGACTTCACTTCTCTGGCACTAACAGTAATGTCCTTGTAAGTTTTTATCAAAAAACTATCTTCTGTAATTCCGCTGAGTTCAAGTATAAGAGTAATATCGTTACAAGTTTTGCCTCTAGCTGTTGTAGTTCCCCTGAGTTTAAGTAAATTTGTAATTTGTTTAAAACATCTGGACTAAATGTCATTACTCCGACTACCACGCAGAGAATTCAAAAGTTAACCTTGCCCTCACCCACCGAGTGGGACGGGACAAAGACATGGGACAGAAATGGTGATTTCTGACAAGATTTGCTACGTGAATAATCCTGGCAAATTCCAATTTATTAGCAGTTCCTGCCATAGATACTCCTGTGGACCCAAGGCAAAGCGCGTGTTATTCTGAGCACCTTCGTCAGCATATATGACCAGAAATCTGCATCTACACTCGCAGAACTATCTCAAAAAGGCCCCTGTTTTGTGGAATTTATATTTCAATTCTTATTTCTTGCTTTGAAAGACTCTCAAAGCAAGCACAATAGGTGCTAAAATGACATGAAGAAACATTCTAAGGGGTGGATAAGGGAGTGGTACAGCTGGGAAACACAGTACAATTTCTTTTTTGGGGCAGTATTGGGCAGGGATGATGATTTGGGTGACCTCAGTGCTGCCTCTTGCGCGCTGGCACAGACCCATATTGGAAACTGAGCTGGTCTCCTGGCCCCACCACACAGAAATAATGCCGTGCTCCAGAGCTCTGCCTGCACAGGAATCTGCAGCAGAGCAGACAGCTCTGCTTGGCCAGCGCTGCCTCAAATTGGAGAAAATCCCACTGCTGATAAAACCTCCGCTGATAATAACCTCTTAATTATCTTCAAACCCATCCAAAAGAGCTCATTCTCCACCAGAAATGACCCGCTATTCCGCGGTACTGCACTTGCCAAGCGGCTCTTTGGTTTCCTTTGCTTAATGTGCGCTTGAATCCTGGCTCTGCTGAGCAAGTATCAGAGATCTCGCAGCCGCCCTGATGGGTAAAGCCTTTCACAGGTGGCTTTGAACATCCCCACGCCTGCAGAACCAAACCCTCCTGCCTAATCTGCAGAGAACTTTGATTTTAACAAGGTAATTGGAAGAGCGTTTTTCGCTTGTTTTGTCACAGAAAGGATCACTGCAATAGGACTAGTGAGATTTGATGGATAGTCAAAACGAAAGGTTTCTTTGGAGACCTCTCCATGAATAGACAGAATTGCCCGCAAATTATAGATGCTGCTATTTCCAATTTCTTAATAGCTCCTTTTTCAGGCCCAAGAGAGTGAGCACGTGCCACAGGAGCTCACAGTAAAGCTGAAAGACTGGTTAAAAAATGCCAGACTTTTCAGAATCAATTTCCATCGTCCACAATATATCTTACACTAAGTGCTTCTAATTTTAATATAATTCTATGCAACAGAGTGAGAGAGAGAAATCAGCAGAATTTGCTTAGAGTGTCTATTTCTCAAATGGCATTAAACCCCCATATTATCTCGATGTGCTGTGTGGGACTCAGACTGGAGGGATTCTCTCAAGACGGCTCTTTCCTGGAGGAAAACCTCCAAGACAGGATGCCTCTGAGATGGGCCAAACGTGAACCTTGTGCCTGCACCCCTCCTACCCCAGCCCTCTGCTCCAGGCCTGGGGTCTAATGCTGCCCCTAAAATAAGATTGTTGGGACATTTTGGTGCCAGTTCCAGCTGACGTCTTGCAATCGTTGTCAGATGTGTGGGTCAGAGGCAAGAGTGAGCTCAGTGACAAAGCAGAGTTGTGGGGGACACACTCTCCTCCATCCACGTGCGCAGAGAGCGGCAGGAGGGCTGGCTCCCTTCCTTGTACTGATACGAGAGGGATCTAAGTGCCCTTCAAAAACCTTTTTTAAGAAGATGAAAAGGCCACCTCCATAACCTGTTTGGGCCCATAGCCAGACTCAACTCCTCATAAATAACACCTGCAAAAAGCCAGAGAAGGAAAAGATTTCCCCACCTACAGATCTGGGCAGGGTTTGTTATCAGGAAAGCACACTTTTTTGCATCCACATGTGCTGACACAGACCTTTCCAGGTTTTTCTCCCATAATTCTGACACTTGGCATCACCGAACGCCGCAGCTAACAGCTATTCATCTGCCCAAATAGGACAAAGTTAATTTGGGGGTAAAGAATATGCATCTGCTTAGTTTTGTGCTGCACTGAACTGACAACCGAAGCTGGACAGCTGTAAGATGACGGAAAAACAGGATTGTTTCCTGCCTGTGTGTGTTGTAAGCAGTGCCCAGGAGGCAGTGAGCAGGAGTGGTGCTGTCACTGACCTGGCGAGTACCTGCTGCTGGTCTGCAGGCAGCGAAATCCCCTCAGCAGCGATGGCCACCTCTGCTCCAACACTTCCCCTGCTCGCATCATCAGTGTCCAGGACAGGCTGAGGCACTGGTGGGGCCTGAGAAGAAGAGGAAACCAAAAGCTGCAGCTCTGAAAAGTCACCGTGTGAGAAGAACAACGCTATCCACTCAGGTTTATTCAGCCAAGGAGGGAGAAGTAGCCTGAAGGTACCTGGGTTGATGTTGGTTCTTCATCTGCTGCAGCGACAGAGTCTTCAGGCAAAGGTGTCTTGTCAGGAGTAATTGCAGTCCTTGTGGCAGCTGAAGAGGAAAACAGGAAATACCCACAACATAAGCAAAGAGATCTGCAAAACTAGAGCATGAATCTGTGAAAACATCACAGAAAATCTTCACCTAAAGCTACAAAGTCTGTGTCTGGAATGAAAAGGTCTCTTTTTTATGCTGGTCAAGAAAATCCGTCGAAGACCCAGAGAGTATATCAGGTGAGAAATGCAGATTTTACAGGGTTGGGAGAGGCTAGGTCCTTGTGTTCACACACAAATAATCTGTTTCGGAGGCTGGGGGGGGCACATTTGTAATCAGAGGGGAGGGGGTGGAATAAGAACCTCTCGCCTTAGAAAGTGATAGCATCAAAAATGAAGAATCTAGGTTTAAGAAACAATATTAGGCAGTAAGTGCTGTACAAGCACATTGCAAAACATGCTCTGGGGCACTGCAGAAGTATAAACGAGAAGCAGTAAGGAGGAAGATAGCTGGCAACAATTTATAGGTGTGTGAGAGGAATATCCACCCTCCAGCAAAGCCGTGGTGGTGATAATCCACTGGGAGCCCCAGGGCTGCATCGCATTTGCATGCGAGGGAAGAGACTGCGGCAGCCGCCCTCGTCCTGGGCGTGCGAGTCGTGCAAAGCCAATGGGATCAAGACAGAGCGGTGCCTGCGAGACCAGTCATCCCTGCAGCTCCAGCCTCTGCTGGAGAGAAATGCTGCCCCAAGTCAGAAGAAACTCACAGCTACCTGGGCAAAAAATGGCATTTCATCACCTCCAGGTTTATAGGGTAAGGCCAGGCTGGTCCTGACAGGGAAAAGAAGTCAGGGAAATAGGACACAGCTGGGACAGGGAGTCTCATGAGTGGCTCAGGAGAGCCAGAGTTACTGTCCCTGCTGTCAAAAAGGGAGGGTTGAGAGCAGGGACTGCCGTTGCTGCCAGGCAGCACTTGCTGCAGTAGCAGCTGCTGCCACTTTAAAGGCTGCAGTGGCTGCCACAAATCTGACTTTGCAAAACAGCCTGTGTCTGCTCCTGCCTAAAGCACCAGGGAACCCTCAGCCTGTGCTGCGCACCCTCCACCTGCCTCCTCCTGCCTCCTTCCTGAGGTTCTCCTCGAGAGCAGACAGCTTGACATCGTAGTGACTCCTCAGGCGGCTGATGTCCTCTTCGAGGCGGGCTCGGGACGCCTGTTCCGCTTCGTAGCTGGCCTTCAGCTGGGCCAGTCTCTCTTCATACTCCTGAAAGGCACACACACAGCCTGACACGACAGCCCTGAATCCACACAAGGTCACATCTCGGTCCATTCTAGGTCACATTTTATGCCCACTGCAATAAAACTTTACCATCTGCATTCACTGACTTTCTCCGTGATTTAAGTCGACGCAGTATTGATGGAAGGTGATTAGTTAACCCAAAAAACCGCTGACTTGGGCAGATGTGGTGCCCTGGGAGGAGCTCTGTAAAGAGCAAGGAGTGAGTTTTATTGCTTTCTGGCCCCCAACTCCTCATTCTTCCTCCTGGCTCCATATCCCCTCTTTATCTTCATCTTCGTACCACTCCTAACATCTTTGACTACTGCTTTCCTCAAACCTACTTCTCCCTCCTCTGCCAGGAGGAATCTTAAGTTTCATGTGTGGTTTCCTCTTCCTGCTATATGAACTTCAAAAATTCTTCTTGGGGATCCATTCCAGTTCATCTCCAGAGTGGTGGGAGGCGTTGTAAATAAAACCTCCATCAACACATGTCCTGTCCATGGGAGAAGCCCAAGGACCAAGAAATAGGAAGAGAAGTGTTCTGAAAAGGCTGAACCACACAGCCCTACGCTCTACTTGTAATGATTATTATAAAAACCCACAAGCTTTAGTCAAAGACACTACAGGATGCCCTTTCCTGACTTACTGCTCTGATCAGCTGCTTCTCTGCTTCGAGATCTATTTGGGGCTTGAGGAGGGGAGCCAGGTGAGCAGTCTCAGCAGGTAGAAGCCCTGCAAAGCAAGGCAGAAATAAAAATCACTCACAGTTACTGGGTGGGATCTTTGTAGAATGCCTGGAAACAGAACAAAGAACCTGGCTGCCAGCAAAGAACACGGCAATCCGTGCGCTCCTTCAAACTGTGCTCGTGTGCCAGCATCTGTGCTGCCAAAACGCCCACTGGCCTGGGACTCCAGAGGTGTGGGGAGCGACGGAGTCAGCGCCGAGCAGAGGAGGAGAGGTTTAAGCTTCAGCTATATGAAAGCGAATATAAATCTAATCTCTTTCACAGAATAACAGGAGTCTTGTTTCCAGGGCTGTGCTAACAGATTTGGAAGGTAAAAGACACTGGGAAGGAGATGAAAGGTGCAAGGAAATTGCCTTCTTTCTTCACAGCTGTTTCTGAAAGGTGGCAGAAAAAAAAAATAAAATCTTACAGCCTTACTTCTCTCCTCAAAGTTGCCCTTTTTTAGGGGATAATTCTTAAAAGGTGATCAGCTCCCCAAAGACTGCTCTTACCCACTGGTTCCCACATTTGCTATTCCTACTTCCCAGCCAAAGGGAAGCTGCTGGGGCCGGGCTGGATCCTCAAAGAGAGCACGGTGCTGCTCTCCGTAAGCAGTGCCACCAGCAGGGCAGAACTTTTCTTCTAGCATCAAAAATTCACAGTGTAGGAGAACAGGGGCTGAATGCTAAATTTGAAAACATTCTATATGTATTTAATAAAGACTTTTACATTATGTCTTTCGCAGCTCATTTTTGCTCTGCCAGGCAAAACCTCTCTTCTGTGAGTGACCAAAATCTAGCCAGAATGACCAAGAAGAGCTGAGGATTTTAATCACATCAGCTTTTTCTAACAGAGTCTGTCATGACTGAAAAGACTGGATAACTGAGATGGTCCTTACCAGTGGAATAAGGTCAATTTGGCAACACTGAAGGCAAAGTCCATTACCAGAATGGAGAACTCTTCCTCCGACGGGTAAGAGAAATGTTGAGGTGAAATCCAGTGAGCATTTTACATATAAGATCTCATTTTTCTGTCAAAACATCTCTGCAGCCAGCAAGAGCTCTCCTACCTGACAAGTTATTCGTGCTCATCTGTTCAGCCAGAATGGCCTTCAGCTTCTTAATCTCCTCCTGATACTCCCTCAGTAGAGCATCCTTGGGGTCCTCGTTGATACAGGGCTTGTTCTTGATGTTTTTCGCTCGATTAGCGTAGCGCAGAGTACTGAGGCTTTCGTCGTAGTTGTTATCAGCTGGAGATAAGCAGGCTACCATCAGCGTCTTGGTATTCCCTCCCAGGGAGTCCTGCAGCAGCCTGGTCAGCTTTGAGTCTCGGTAGGGGATGTGTTTACTCCTGCCATCCACCAGGGCCGAGATGACATTGCCCAGAGCCGAGAGGGACAGGTTGATTTTGGTGGCCTCTTTGAGCCGCTCCCCCGTGGCTCCAGTTTTTGACTGTCTCTCGCTTCCTGCCAGATCCACTAAATTGAGTTTTGCGGCCCTAAGGTGGTCCTGCCCTCGCTCATCTGCAAGAAAATAATTCCAGATTAGGCTCTTCTTAAGTGGAAGCACCTTAACGGTCAAGAAACAGCACTCTCTTGGCATTACGTTCCAGTTCAAGCCCTGTTCTTTGTCTGCATTTGGGCCCTGGCGCTCTTAAGTAAATAAATATCTATTTAATCTTAGAACTACATGTTTTAGTGCTTTCCTGAACAAGATCCTGCACAATAAAAATTCATGCCCGTTCTTACTCTCCCAGTGAGCTCTGAACACACACACACACACACACACTCTCCACATATTTCCACAGCATTTAGAATTTCATGCAGAGCCCACTGCAATCAACAAGATCAGACCATAAGTTTATACAACTTTTTTCCTCCTCAGGTTGTTTCATGAAGTTAAACAATCTCTGACAATTGGAGAGAAAGAAGGGAGGAAGGATGAAATGAGGAGTCAACGGGCAGCAACTGGAGCAGGGCTTGTTGGAGAGCACAGGAGAAAGAACAGGCAGCTACATGATATGGAGAGACAGACAGGAAGGTGACAACCATGGAAAGGCTGGAGTAGACACTGCATTAGAAAACAGTTTTTCCATGAACTCCCAAAACTACAGCTTTTCTCAAGCCTGGAATCCAACCTACCCTGATCAATGACATATTGAAGAAGTTTCTTGCTGTGGTTCAAAAGACAAAGCATATCCTAGCAGATACCATCAAGGACCACCATCTGGCTTTCTGTCCAGCTCGAAAGTTCCAGAAGCCCATCAGATCCCCCCTCTCACCCAGAGAGCTGTAAAACCGTGCCGTGACTCAGCACACAGGCACGCTCAGCAGCATCTGTTCCTCCTCAACTCATGACGTTCTCGGCAAGAAAGTAAAATGAAGGAACGCAGGCAATAAACAGGAAAACTGTGAGAAATTGGGACGCGCTCGACCCGAACCACCTGGATGAGAAGCTGGATTTCAGTGAGAACGGAGTCGGACCCAGTGGGCTGGTGCCATTCCCATCGTAATGCTTTGAGGCAAGAGAAGATGTGAGCTGAAGCTGTGTTGAAGATGAAAATGTGAAGCTCCCCAGCTACCTGGAAGCACACCTCATGTGTGTAATACCTGCTTCCTGACTTACATTCTGAGGCCGGATTAAGATGATGATGATGCAAATTCCCCGTGACTGAGAGAAAGCACATCCAGTTGCTTTAGGAACCCCTTGGTTTTTCTGGCTACTTAAACTTTCCCAGCCTCACGCAGAGCAAAGAGCTGGGGACACACACTCCCAAATCACAGACCGCACTTTTCGATGTCCATGTCCCAGTCATCCCTCACAATTACAACCCAAGTTCAAGGGAAGAGCTCCTTTAGCACTCTAAGCAAAAAGAGCATCAAGGTTTCAACCAAGTCCACCCTTTTCCAGACAGCCTTCTAGAAAACCTGGCCTTGAATTTAGCCAAGAGTCAAGATTTATGGCTGTGGACAACATCTAAACATGAGCAACGTATAATCTGATGCATGGGGGAAAGTTGAAAAGTTCACAGGTAAACACCAAAGAATCTGTTGCCCCAGGATGTTTCCCCAGTTACAGCAACAAATTGTAACTGTAGAACTTAACATTTGCTGCTGAGCAAACTTGTTTCACTCCACATCTTACTGGCATGGCAAGAAATGGGAGAATTGGGACTAAAAACAGATGGAGCTTAAATAGAGGACCCTCTCGCTATCCTCTCTGAGTGCTGGGGTGAGTGGACTGTCACAAAAAAGCAGATTTTCTAACCCTTTCCCCCCTTCCCTCAGTTTGTAAACACTGACAGGCAATTAAAGAGTTGTTTTGGTTCCTGCCAGTCCTTTTACCCACAGAGGCTGTTCGTTTCCATCTCAGAGCTTAGCGGTTTAGTTTCCATGGTGTAACGAGGTCCCCAGACCTCTTGCTGACATGCCTGCAGCAGCCCAAAAATCTTCCTCCTCTAATTCTCCTACAGCCCATCAGCCAGTTCTGGTGGCACTGGCCAAATCTATGACATCTTTCTCATTAACAAATCAATCCATAAGCACAGTGTAAAGGAATAAAACATCTGCGACTCTAAATACTGTAAAAATACTGATGGTGACTTGTGCATTTCATACATCTGTGGCCAGAGAGCCTGGTATTTGCCATAATTCCTGAATCTTTTACTTTAAAAAAAAGAGTAATCATAGTCCACATAATTGCAAAGAAATCCTTTAAAATATTAACTGCCTGTGAATTATAATGTACTGCAGGCTCAACTGGAAAAATGAGTTTGAATTTCCCTCTTTATGAAGCCTAAAGATGACAACATAAATACCAACTCCATTAACTCTTTCAACTAATGATTACCCTAGCAGAACCATCCAGTTACGGGGATTGTGCTAGAACCCTCAACTTTCTCCTCAAATATTCCAGCTGTCTTCCATTTAACTGCCAAAACCGCAAGTTTCCCCTCCTGCCATCCTGTTCCGTGCAACAAGTTTTCAAAGCTTTAAATCAGAGAAAAGGTTGCAGGCTAGATTAAGAGCCCTGCACCCATCTGGAACACAAAAAAAAAAAAAGGAGTGTAAATATGTCTTTTTCTTTGCTAGGATTAAAGTTGGAGTTTTCCAGACCCACATAATGCAAGAATTAGCATCCCCCAGCAGTGCTAATGGAGAAATTCCCAAAATCCCACCACCACCACCATTTTGGAGAGTGAGGTACTGTCACCAACATGTGGAACCACAACTTAGGAAGACATTGTGCAACTTTCCCCATGACTGAAACAGCTGAAGAAAAGGAAGTCAAGTTGTTCTCAGCCTCAGCTGGGGTCAAGGACTAGACAGAATGTAGGAGACTAATTCCTTTCTCAGTCCCAGAAAAAACCCTTTTGAGATCTGTATTCAGACCCAGTGAGGCAGCTTTATCAGCTACAGAAACACCGGTGGAGATGAGAAAGGATGCTTGAGAAAGGAAAAAATCAGTCATTAAAACGTTATTAAGGTTTTTTTTTTATTCCATTTTAAAACCCAGATTAACTGTTTGCTAAAAAGATGTGCCCCATGATTAAGCTCAGTGAAGGAATCATTGGATGAAGTGATCTGACTTGCATTGTAAAGGAGGTCAGATAACGAGACGGATAACGATAGAAGTTTCTCTGGGCTGTACAAAGTATGAGCTCCCAGCCATTGTATGGGCTGGGAGATTTAGCAGCCTTCGCTGGAAATAAAGGTTTAAGAAGATAAAGAAACAAAAGGAGAATTAAATACGTTGCTAGTTTGAGTGTTAGACATTTCTCTCCCAAGGGGGAATTTAGGAAAAATAAAGACTGTGACTGCTCAGCCATTTCACACTGTGAAGAACGCCCATGGCAGGGCACAATTCTGATTTCTACAGGACCTAAAATCAGTTAGGATCTAAGGTTTTGCTGAGGGGTGACTGGTGACGCACAGATTCTGCGCTCTGCTAGGCCCAGGCCTAATGCAGGACGTCCAGGTACCTACCTACGGTGTAGATTTCCATATTGACAGTGAAGATGGAGTGGGAACGGGAAGAGTCCTTGTTCATGAGGGTGTAACCCACTGCTCGGTTTCTCCAGCCCATCTCCATGATGCGCTCGCACTGGGCCACGCTCTGCACGGTGTGCAGGGAGAGGCCCTTCACGTACACCCCCTTCTCCGGGTGCTCCTTCAGCTGCAAAGGGGGAGAAGGCAACACAAATTAAAAGAAGACACCCCGAGACTGCAGGAAGGTGCACTGGGAACCGTCCAGAAGCTCAAGGGCTACACGAGATTTGCATGTGGAGAAATGAAACTATTTTTATTCAACTATTTGTATTAAACTATGGGCAAAAAACATATCTGGCTGCCACCAAAAAGCCTTCATATTTCTGAAGAAGGAATAAAACCACACACAAAAAAAAAAGAGGGGGAAGCAACTTTCATGGCTCTGCAGACAAAAAGAATTAAAGTGAAAAGTTTGCTGATTGATTCAGACATCTCCCAGGCCACGAGAAACCTGTGCTGTGCTGCCTTCTACCTCCCCTGTTATTAAGCTGCATATTTTAAAAAAAGAACTGAAATGTTTTTCACCTATTATGGCAAAGGTTCTAATATCTCTTCAGTCATAGGGAGCTTTTTTAAAATCAAGGCACAGATTCAATAGTCACAGATATTGTTACCGGCGCTTCGCTGAACCCCTCCGCTCTCAGAGGGCGTCTTGTTCCCACTGACAAAATTCCCAAAGTCACAGCCCTCACACACAGGCGGACTATAATAATGATTTTCCTCCAGATTAGTTCATTTTTAAGATGCTCTAACATCTTATTCAGGCATCCGGGATAGAAACAGAGTGTTAAATACCCAACAGCATCTTTTCAGCGATTATCAATCACGCAGAAGAAAAAATTCCTACAGCATGCTAATAAACAATTTAAATATTCAAAATCTTGAATGATCCATCAAACCTACACAAAAAAATACAAAACAATCGAGAGATCCCCGCACTCCTACACCCGCTCCCTCTGAGGCTCCCTCCGCACTGGGAATTTTAAACGAGCTGAATTCGTTTGCCGCAGCAACATTACGCCCCACATCTGCTGAGTTCATAACCAAAGCTCTATCTTTATCGTGTCAGCTGGGATATCAAGACACATTGTCATGACTCGGTGTCACAGAGTGACAGGCACCGCGTTCAGCAGTGTGACTTCCAAAGAAGGTCCTCAGATACTTTAGTGATGCACACCCCACGAGAAGCAATGTAAAAGAGAGTGTTTGCTGAAAAAATACCCCCGCACAGAACAGAGCAGAAGTGGCTGAAAACTAAACGGGGCAGGTTTTTAGCCACAACTGCCCAGGATGGATCCAGTTACAGACTCACAGCCAGACTGTTCATACACTCTGACTTTTGCCTGTGCTACAGGAGAACCCCACAATCGGCCCAGCTGTATTTGAGGGTGATGCAGAGTCCCTGAGGAACACCCATTCGAGGACATGGCTGTTCTTTGACTCCATGACAGACTGACAGGGGCATTTTCCTCGCAGAGCTCTGTAAAACTTGCTCTTCACAAGGTTTCATGTCCCAGGAGGTGACCGTGGGCTTCAGAGTCACCAAAGTCACCGGTGTTGAAATACAAAGGAACAACCAAGAAATGGGATTTTGAAGGAGAACTGGGGGACACAGAAGAAAGCAGTGGGTCAGCCCAGGCTTTCTGTCTCTGCAGGACATGACTCCCTTAATTACTTGGTGGAGGCAGCAACAGGCAGCGGCTGTCACCAGCGTGATGGTGTTACCCTGGAAACTGTTCTGCCCAACTCCTTGCCCTCCCAGTGCGGTCGTCATGGAAACCGGTGTCACTGCTGATGTGGAACAAAAGATGGGAAACTGCAGTAAGCGCCTTCCCAAACGGCGAGTCTCCTTCTCCCACCCTCCCTCTCCGCACGCTCGGGCAAAGCACGCTTGGAATGCGGAGCGGAGAGGGTTTTGCCTCCCTGAAAGCCAGGAACCTGTTAAAAAACCACATCTGCCCCAAACAGTTTGGGTCTGTCCCCATCTCGGCGCGTCTGTGCGGCAGATGGTGCTAGTGCCTCGGTTTTCTTCACAAGGGCAGTCCTGCAGGGAAGTAAATTAGGACAGGAGATTTGCAGCTTCCCCCAGGAATATGAGCAAAAAGATCTGCAAAGCCATCAAGAGGTAAATTTTATAAAAATCAGCCCCTTGATTAGGATTTCAGGGAAGTTGACCTCCCTGCGTGCCTGGAAACTGCCCGCCTTCCCCATGTGTTCCCACGGGGAGCAATATCTGCTCTGTCCCCTCAAAAATGGATCAGCCTTTTTTGGTTTAGACAGATAATGAGATCATCCACAGCTACGCTGGATGAGATTAAACATTTATAAGGCAAAGAATCCTCCTGCTTTAGACAGAGCCATGAGATAAAGAGGATTAGGAAGAAATTGCCCCATGAGCACTTCATTCCATCCTTGTCCAGTAACCATTTTCACGCAGCTTCTGCAAAGCCACCAGCCGCTACCAAGTGGAACACTCAGCACTGGATCCTGTTCCTTCTGCCACAAAACTTTCACTAAAGTCCCTCAAAATCTTCTCTCAGCTTCCATATGCATCAGTGTGTCCTCATATTCTGGCATTCAGCTTCTGACAGAGCGTATTATTGCACTTCGGCAAGACATTCATAGTAACACGTATCTGAGCAAATTAAAGCACTTCCTAATTAAGGCACATCAACTCCACCTCACCTCCAACTTCTGCTTTGTATCAGCTCCTAGAAGGTCTCGTATGTCTTCGTTGTAAATCTCCAGGTAGGAAGCTCTCACCAAGAACTTGGCATTTTCAGCACACTGCACAAAAACAGGCATGATTTTTGGGTAAGGCTCTCAAAAGGAAAGCAAGCAGGCAGCCCACAGAGCCACTGGGTGCCAGCTGGGTGCCTACCTCCCTTCAGCACTTCATCAAATCTCTCCTGGCATTTCATTCCCAGGTGTAACCACTCGACACACTCGCTATCGGGACATCCAGTCCTTAAACATCTCAAGAGGGAGTCCATAAAGTTGGCAGAGATGAGGTTGCAGCTCATCTGACTATATTTGGGCCTCAGCTTTAGGACCAGAGGCAGCACACCCAAAAGCCTGGCCCCATTCTTGCTCCCGAGTGCGATTGACACTCTACTCCTTGGGGCATGACACAAAACTCATCTGTCTCGACATTACAGCATCTCATAGAGGGATCTCTTTCACACCCTTACACACCTACCTGCACGCTCTCAAAAATGTGTTCAAATGCCCTGGGTATGATGCCTTTCTGTGTAGAAGGATCCATGATTCCCTGCATGGTGAATGACTTCCCGCTGCCAGTCTGGCCGTAGGCAAATATGGTGCCGTTGTAGCCTTCGGTGACACCCTGGAAATGGAGGAAAACCAAATAAAATAGCCATTATCTTCACCCTTTCCATAACTGGAAATACATTGTCCAGATTCTATCCCACCTCATAAAAGGTATTTTAAAGGAAGAGCTAGAAGTAAATATCAAACAACTGCTTGATCTTCATATGCCACTAGAGTATAATAATAATAAAAAATGCATTCTGCTAGTATATAAATCAACAGTTTCTCTCAAAAATGGAAAACTTGAAGAAATGCAGGTGCTGAAAAGAGAACGGGCAGTCGAGAATATTTAGCAGACCAGAATGGTTTTGCTTGTGGCAGAAAATCTCATGAAACCCAGAGACAACTAGAATGCCAGCTGATTGTAGGGTGGCCAAAGTGACGGTCTCGAGCTTAGAATAAATTCCTCTTGAAAAGCCTTTTTTTTTTTATTTCTTCCTATTTCAGAGCGGCATGGTAGGAACAGAAGATATTTGGATTTCTTAAGGCTTAAATAAAAAGAAAAATAAATAATCTATTAACCTTATAATCTACTGTTTCAGACCCTGTTTGTTCTCCTGATCAGGAACTTCCATCTTAAAATTATCACTGGCAATTTTATCTTCTTGTGGTTTTGGGGGGCTTGAGGTTTTTTGGGTTGTTTTGCTTAACTGTTTCCTTTCTCAGCTTAGCCGTTTACCACGCTGATGTGTTAACAGGCAACAGACATATCCCCTCTCACTTCGCTATTCTAAAGCAGGCTGAGGTTCCCTGTCTTCTCTAAGGTTTCTCACTTGACAGTAAAATGTCCCTAAAATCATCAGGAATCGTGTTTGTCCCCCTTTTCCTCCCTCACATCACTTTCCACTGCAGTTTCCATCCAGCTACCATCTCGAGGGCCCAGGGGGGAGTGTTCACCTTTCATATAAACATCCGCCTAAACCAATTAAATGTAATTCGATCCTCAGTGCCCCGCTGGCTGCTGAAAATGTTCTTTTTTTCTTCCCAATTTCCCAGCCTACTGCTGGGACGCAGTTTTTTCCCTCCTCTGCCCCCTAGGGCAGCTAAACCTCTTGAAGGACCAGACAGGGCTGTTTCTGACCGTGAATCAGTTGTGCTTAGGGATCACCTACCTATGTAAAACTCCTCACCCCACATCCCAAGCCACGTGTTGGCTGGGTCTGGCTTGCTTCAGGCACCACTCACCTCCACCAGCGGGTAGGCGATCTCGTTGTAGATCTGCTCCGTGTTGTGCTCCTGGAAGTAGGCTCCGTCGAAGGTGAACTGCTTGGGGGGCTCGCCGGCGCCGGCGGGGTTTTGGAGGAAGCACTGGCCCCGCTCGCTCTCCATGCTGACCACTGCCTTGCAGCCCAGAGCCTTCTCACGCTCGCTCATGGGCCGGCAGCGCACAATCACCTTCACCGCCTCCGAGGCCATGCTTCAAGGCCCAACTCAACCCCGCGCGGGCTCACTCAGTGGGGCTGCGGGGGCATCGGGGCCTGGGTGGGCCTGTGGGAAGGCTGGGGCAAGCCGGGCCCTGGGGCCTGCACCCCTCGGTGGGGTGAAGCCCTCACTGCTTGCTGGGGGGCACTGAGGGGAAGCCCCCCCC
>JAHREE010000392.1:64314-79712 GCA_033628505.1 Tringa tobata | reverse complement strand
TGCGGTCGGTACGGTCAACAAAAGAAGATGAACTCTGGTTCTGACCTGGAATGTCCCAGATGCTCCCTTCCCTGTGATCTGCTCTAACTGGCCCTTGTCTACAGCTCTCTGCAGGGCATTCTTCAACAGCTGGGGTCTGAAACACAGGAGGAGAAAGCTTTACTGACACGTGCTGACAGCTTAAAAAACAAACAGAGAAAACAACGCTTTACACAGAGCGTGAGCAGAGCGGTACTTACAAGTGGTATCTGCCTACATAGAGACATTTTAAACAGAGACCTGTCAGCAAGTGCTGATGACATGAGAAGAACAATGTACGTTAGCGGAAATTCAGCTGCAACGCGGTGTCTCTGCGTATCCAGAAACAGACGAGCTGCACTTGGAAGGGTTTACTCATTTCGAAAAGCGCATTTGGACTCGCTGGGCAATGAGTCAGTCAGCTCGCAGACAAACAAGGGACTGAGAACAAGCCCCTGGAAGAGGTGACGCACAGGGTTTTCCTAGATTTGCTTCTTCCCCAAGCCCCGACCCACTCCGTACGGGCAAACTTAAAGATTCCTGTAAAGCTTTATTAAGGATTCCTTCAAGATGCCAGTTAAAGCATCCAGAACCAAGATCCCAAAGACAGACCTCCACATCCACCCAGCTAAAGGGAGCTGGGTTTGGTTAAGAGCGCAGAGCTGTGCTGCCGCCGGCATGGGGAACAAAGATTGGGTGTGGAGGGATGCAGAGAAAGGCAGGGCTTTTCCTCCAGGTTTCCTGCAGGCTCTGCAAGGCAGAGCACCACCTGCCTGCTGAAACACTCAATGGCATCACGGGGAAGGGAGGCAAAGGCAGAGGAAGGCTGGGTTTCACTGCTCCTCCCCGACTCAAAAGCCTTCCTCCCGCACCTACCTTATATCTACTTTGAGTTTGGGGTAATACTGAGACACGTATTTCTTGATCAGGCTGTAAGAAGCTTCCTTGGGCTCACACAGGCGGGTGAAAGCCAACGGCAGGACATCTTCCAGCTTGACTTGATGCTCTGCCGTCAGAGAGGAAGTGCTTTTCTGAAACACACAGACTTTTATGCATCAGCGGGGCCCAAAACTCTGGGTTTTCTGAACACAGATGGGAAGAAGTGCTCCTGACACTGGCCAGAGATCTGGGAAATCAGTTCTGTTAAGGCAGCTCTTAAAATTAACGATTTTAGAAGTTTAGCAGTTTAAGCAAAATCCAGCAAATTTGGTTGCAATTTTCATAGGAGTCTTAGGAAAGTTTTACAAATACAAATTGCTGAGTATTTAAACAATATCTGTATTTCTAATGGTTTCCTTCCTCTTTCTATAGGCATTGTCCTGTCCTACCCTTCAATGAGACAGGTGAAAATGATGCATGCTGACATGAAACATAAAAACCAAAGGCAAGACCTGTTTACACAGGTCAAATCTTCCCAAAACTGAACAGCTAAACAGAAGTGCATTTTATTTCCAGATGACAGAGCAAAACCTTGATTGAAGCCAACGCTCCCTTCTGAATTTTCCTCCATCCCTTTGTTACTATGAGGAGGGGGATGATTGGGAAAAAAAACTATATGTTTTTTATACAGAGAAGAGTGAGGAAACGTGCTGAAGTTTAATGATTTTGATGCTGAACAGCAGCTTTGCAAACGGTCAAACGGGTGAGGGTGCTGCTCCCCCAGACTGAATTCACCCAAAACAAAAGCAAGCTATTTGTTTCACTCCACCACAGAGAAAGTAACCAGGAACAAAGACACCGATATGCTGCAGACAAGAAAAGTGATGTGTCAGCAGTCATCAGGTGCCCTGCTCAAACTTCTCATAGAGCCAGTGAGCTCTATTTAAAAAGAAGTTACACCACAATTGGTTTCCTTCAGTGGCCTAGTACCAAGCGTGTCTCTCTTTCCTTCAGTTTTAGGACTTTTGGTGTCCCCAGCAGCCAAGAGACAAGCACCGAGGCGCTACAATACTCTCTGGGCTCCTCACCCATCTAAGCTGCAAGGGGATCAGCAATTCTGGGTAAGCATTTTTTAACTGCAGCGTTGGAAATGTGTTTCATACACTCAGGGCAGCGAGGAGCGGAGAAGAGCGGTGCTGGAACCACCGCTGATTGTGAGGACAAGGCTCAAAAAATCCCCACATTGCATTTTACCACCTCAGAACAATAGAAACCCAATATTAGCAGCTTGCTTCCAGAAGCCTTAGGACATTTTCTTCTTCTTCCCTCTGCCCTCACAGCTGATGGAAAAATGTTCATTCAACAGTCCTGAAGATTGGCAATCTTTCATTTATCCCCGCGACAGATATAACAGAAACAGCAGCTGCACAAAGCTTTCTTACAATACCCAAGAGGCATTTCTCTCTACCAGGTAAAGACACAAGAGGGGTTTCATGGTCATTCAGTTTTCTGCCTCTGAACCAAAGCCTAGAGATTTAACGTAAACATTTCTAAAACTAAGATTTTGATTATCCTACTTGGATTTAATTTCTCGCACTAGCTGTCTGATTCTGATTTTAGTGGAATGGGTGTTTTAATTAATGTAGTTGGGGAGGAAAAGTACAGCAAGGAGGAGAATACTGTTTGGGTTGAAGTTAGGCTGCATTTCATAAGATACATGTGTTTCAGTGCAAGATTTTTCAGAGTATTGTTTAAAATGATCCATCTTACCTTTTTGTCTCTGGCTTTTGGAACAGTTTTTCCTGCGCTAGACACCACCACAAAGCTCCCTGAAGCTCCCTTTCCTTTCACCTAGTCCAAAAGAAAGTCCACTTCAGTCTTTAGCAAAGTAACTCAGAACAATAACAACCTGAAAGAGAGAAACTGGCACCATTAGGCAGATTTTGAATGCACTGTCACCACCCTGGCAACGGGCTGTGATGGCAGAGGCCTGATTTGAATCCACTGAAACCTCAATAAATCAGAAACCACAGCCAGACATTAATAACACCCTCTGCTGTCCTGACCAGGAGATCCCAACAGATATCACAGGCATAAATTACAGCGCTAAAGGAAACATGCTGCCACAGAAGTGACGTTGCTGGATGTGGTTTGAAGACACACTGCTGAAATGCTGAATGACACAACACCGAGAAACGGTCATAAATTGCACAATAGAGAACCCTGCAAAGTATCTGATTGACAGAAGAATGCTGAAATTTTGGCAGCGTCTAACGAAGTGGAGACAGAGGTTAACCTCCACGAAGCAG
This sequence comes from Tringa tobata, assembly GCA_033628505.1. Taxonomy (NCBI): domain Eukaryota; kingdom Metazoa; phylum Chordata; class Aves; order Charadriiformes; family Scolopacidae; genus Tringa; species Tringa tobata. The sequence goes on along the minus strand of JAHREE010000392.1, from coordinate 76,506 downwards.
AGCATGATCACCCAAAAGACCTGCTAACAGAGTTTAAGAAACTCCTGTGTAACTCAGTAAAACCACATCCACTGCTGCTCCACAGAGCTGCTCTTACCTGTCTAATGAGCCCTCTCTCCAGCTCCCTTTTCAGTGCTTGCTTCAGAAGATAGCCTCTCCTCTCAAGCTCCAGGGAAGGGTACTTGTGGATGATGTATTTACGTATTGCAACGACCGATGCACCGCTCTTTTGAAAGCACGCCTGAAAGAGAAGCAAAAAATGAGTAGAAACCACCTGCAGTGAAATTGTCTTCCCTTGTGGCTGGCAGAACAGAGACTGAATCAATACATACAAGCCAGCACATCGGATGCCAGGGCTGAGTATAAAATACAACTACAAAAATACTTAACTTTCCCCTTCAGAGCAGCTGAAGAGCAGACAACACAAAAGCAGCACAGCAAGTGCATATCACCTGCTCCCCTGTTCTCAACTACTTACATGTAACAGCTTAAACACTGCTACAAAATACAGTCACCTTCTGGCAAACCAACACTACGCAACTGGTAAGTCATTTTACTAATGTCAGAGTAATCAATAAGTCAGAACAAGTTGCCAATTATTTTTTTTTTTTAAGAAGCTGGAGGATTGACATGAGTAAACTCGTGAAAAACCCAAGTTGAAGTTCATATTTTGAAGATGTAGCAGCTGGAAAAGCCATCTTGCAGTTAAGGTGGGTGGAGTCCAGGTTTCCTGTGAAAGCAAAGTGCATGAAGGAAGCTCGGAGGGGAGAGCAGCGGCGCTGCAGCGCAGCTACAACAGCACAGGGCTGCTCTTACAACCAAGAGGGATACAGGAAACCAAGACCAACACCCCTCTGGAACACTAGTTTACAGTATCTCCGTCTGTCCTGAATTAGAATAAGTTAGTGCTGAAAAAACCAGGTAACAAATACATGGCTTAATCAAGGTAAATCAAGTTAAACGTGGCTAGAAGGCACATCAAATTAAATGATGAGAGCCATCAACCATGTTATGTCATCATAGCTGTTTCTAATAATGTCATTAGGGAGGGAAACAAATTCTAAACAAAGAAATAAGCTACAGGGCCCCTCGTCATCATCACAGACTCACACTGCAGCTCCATGGGCTTGCAGGCAGAAGCAGACACTGTGAGTTCCCTGCTAACAGACAGCACTGTCATCTGCACCATCAGCAAGCTGAAACTGTGGATTTTAGGAGGACAAATTATTCTGCTTTGCCACAGATGAACAAAAGAAACATTTGTCTCCTGCTTACCCTGATGGCCTCAGTTAAAATAGCATCCATTTTGGGACGTGAGGTGGCAGCCATCTGAGTCTGCTTCTGTGCCCTGGCCAGCTGGCTGGCAGAAAGAGTAGCCCATGCAGGAATAGTCTTTTTCACCTTCTTCTCCTTTTCCTTAGACTGATCCTTCTCACTTGGGAAAAATACAAAGCAATAGTAAGACAAAAGACACTGTAAAACATGCCATCAAAGAGAACAAAAATTAAAAAAAAAGGCCCAGAACATCTGACATTGAAAATAATGTAAAGAATATATTGATGTTTCTATTAAAAAAAAAAAAGAAACCCTATTTTAAAATTCAGCCTGATGCATTTTCTAGAAAGCAGCTACACTTGATTGGTAGTTTCTTCCTGAGAAATATGAGCACTGTTTTAAGGGATTCACCCTATTTTCCCCATCTCTCCCACCATCTTTTTTCTGTCTCTAGAACCTGACTTCCTTTGGAATCCTACCCAAATTCCTGAATTCAGCACTAAGCAAGCCTTACTCCTTTTTGGTTTCTTCTGAGGACTTTGTTTCCCCCTTCCCTTCATTCTCAGGTTCCTTTGGCTGTTCTGCTTCAGTGGATGCAGCGGGCAGGGTTTCATTCTCTTGTTCTTCTCCAACAGAGGCAGACTCCTCAGAAGTGGCTTCTGCATCTAAACGATGTGAAAAAGCATCAAGTTACAGCCTAAAGCTAGTCTCTATTCTTCAGGAAGGCAGAGAGGGGGAAAAAAGAGCTTAAGAACACATCTTAAAAATCATTTCCCACCAGACAATTTCTTTTCTCTAATTTAAACAGATGATTTGAATGTAACTTTAGTGAATGAAACTAGTGAGAGAGCTACAATAAGGTGGAACCAGCCACCAAATGCCAGAATAACTTCAAACAACATCATGTAGCATTTTCACAATGAACTAATTCCCCCAGTCTTCTCCTCTTAATTCCAGAAGTTACTATTACACTCGTCCCTCATCAGAGAGGCCCAGGCAGGGAAGGGAGGAAGAAATCAGTGCCATGAAACACTAAGATTTTTCCCCTAGTTTAAGGTTTATGTGTTTTTAACTCAGAAAGGTGCAAAACCATACATCTCTACAAGAAATCTGGACAGATGTATACAAGCAGCTTTGTTTACAACCAACTTGTCTTCAAACCCCGCTGTTTCTGCACCACTCGCTGTGGCACCTGAAGGATTTTAACTGTTCAAACACATTTTGTCCAGACTTGGCAAAGCTTCAGATCACACGTGCATTTGCAGAAGCACTTTTCTATCAGCAGGATCCAATCCAGTCAGAAATCAACTCACCAAGCAAATTAACTCCAGTATGTTTAGCTGAGAACAGGCCCTAGAGACTGGGCTGCCTGCTAGATACCATGTGTATGAACTGCCATTACCCATTTTTTGGATAAAGAGCTGTCTCCCATGACTGCTCTGTGCAGCAGACGGGTTCTCTCTCCCCAGGAAGGAGCTTAACCACTCCTGCTAAGTTCCTGGGCATAGTTTTCCCTCGAAGGCATCACACATTTAACATATGCAGTGTATTAATAGTCAGTTTCGTTGTGTATTTAAAAAACGCAGTGTATTAATAGCTAGTTTCATTATGTACTTTATTTATTTGTGACACCAAAGAGGACAAAGTCAGTGAAACCAACAGAATATGACACTGAAATGACACATTCTGAGAAACTGCGGTAAAGCCGCTAAGACCAGACACATGAATATCAGACTAGATGTTGTGACAGATTGTGGTAAAATCCTTTTGTTCAGTAAAAGAAAGAAAAAAAAAATTAAACACTTTGTTTTTCCACTCATCAACTCTACCTTTTGATCTCAGCTCATTCTCCTGACACTACTGAAACTTCACAGTTTCTACCCTTACTCTAAAGAATGCACAAGTTTAAAAGGGACTATATTTAGCTGTATTTTCATGACTAGGGTGTCAGGGCTTTGCCACATAATATGAAGGACAAAAGTTTTGGAACACACACCTGGTTGGATATAACTAACAATCCACTACAGAACTAGTACTGTACCTGCTTTGACCTCTTCCCCTTCAGCAGGTTTGCTTTTGGGAGGAGTTTCCCGGGAAGAAGAATTCACTGTGCGACGGATCGGCATCGTGTCGTCTTCAACTTTCTAGAAAAAATATACAAAAATCAGTACAGATACACGAAAGAATCAGACAGTATTTGAAACGGGATTAGAGTAAATGAAAGCAGAGTATGTAGGAATATTACAGTTACATTTGGGTTTTTTTTCAGAATTTTAAGAGACAGTAACTCTCAAACCAGCTTCTTGGAAGCATACTAGGAGAGGATAGTTTCACACTTTACAGTTATAAAAGAAAAAATTTCTTTTCAATTCCAAATTAAATGAGATGGCCATTTGAGGATTTGGACAAATGCAACAGTTCAGGGAAAGCAGGGAAGGGGAAGGGGAAGGAGAGTCCCTAGAGGGTTTATTAGACTCCCAATCAAGTTTCCTACAAGCAGGGGAGAGAGAGTACCGAGTAACCTTCCACAGGACTGGAAGCCAAGGACTGATCCAAGAGCAAGCTTGGAGAATGGGCCAGCCCCTACCTCACTTAACTTGTCCGTGTGGATCAGCTGAGCTCCCGCTAAGAGTGGAAGCGCCTTATGATGCACGGGTTCAGCTTCAGACAGATCAGTCGCCATTTAAATTAATTTCTAGCCCCAAGTGCAGGTAACACTGTGGAGCCCCAGGTTTTAACCCCAAGGACTTTTTCCTAATGGTTTTCACAGTGCAGTGAGGAGTCAACCTAAAGTACAGAAAAGATGTGGTGTGAAAATTAACAAAACAAAAACATCTATGTCCATGTATCTAACAAACTAAAGATTAAAACAAAAAGAAGGATAAATGACTTACAGCTTATGACTAACATAACTGACAATCAACACTTGCATTCAACAAAGGTGCTAAAGCATGTATGCAAACTTGAGGTCTATGGATGTAGCAGAAATGGTAAAGGCGTAAGCCAGACCTGCAGCCTGCTCCATTAAAACATATCTGAAAGAATAAAGAGGCTCTTTAAATTAACAGCAAGCATTAATGAGAAGCAAACATTGCACTGTGCCTAAAGTAAGGCACTGAGGTAACTAGTAAGGCTTTGGGTAAAAGCAGGAGCTGACACATTGATCCAGCTTCTATGAGCCTAAGGAATTAAACCATTACATCTGTTAGACAGGAAATACACAAATTGGGGACCCAAACCATGCCCCTCCCAAACTAAACCCCATGCAATTTATAGAAATGAAGGAGTCCTTGAACAAGAAAATAACCATCAACACAGCAGTCTCCATGCCTTCTACAAAAAAAAATAAATAAAAAATTAAAGCTTTACAAAACTCTCCTCCAAACACATACACCGTCGTGGGTACTGAATGGGTTAAGCTTGGTTTAACCCTCACCAAGGCTCAGCCCTTATTACCATTACACTTCTCAGCCTTTCTTACCCGCTGCCCATCCGATTGCATCAGCCTCTCCTAAGGGGAAGTGCCCCTCTACTTCCATCGCAAAATCCAGGATTTATTTGCTCATTCGCTTCCTCTTCTCAGCACCGCCTTTCAAAACCTCAAAAGCAAAGCCCCACCTCTAGCAAACCAGGGCTGGACCCCTTCTCCCCTCTTCCATCCAAGAATCAAGCTCCAGACTGCCCTCTTCCCTTCCTTACAGAGAAATAGCCAAACGCTCCCCATTTCTACCTCTTCCGGCTGTTTTCATTTGCTCAGACAAGGCGGCAGATACACTTACCATAAATTTTCACTTCTAATAGGTATTTCCCCAGCCCGAGCGTCTTCCTCTTGAATGGAGACCTAACATCACTCCTGGCACTGTTTTCAAGATGACTTTCACCAGTTTCAGCACTTTGCACTGCATTCTCCACTGCAGGGGTGGATGCTCCGTACCACATCAATACCACCTCCATTACTCTGTATTCTTGCCAAAAAACACAGTCCTCTTATTACTCAGCAGCAGGGACTCCTAATTTATCGGAAGGATTCTCTTTACTTCACTTATTTTCCCAGGCAAACCAAAACCCAGCTCATTTGCAGGGAGCATTTTTGTTAAACCTCCAAGCTGTGTAGGTAGATTCCATTCCGAAACCAGCGGCAGTGAAAGAAGAGTCGAGGGGAACACGAGTTAAGAGACGACGGTTCACAAGGACTGGTGATATGAGAGGCTACATCATTGTACCTACAAGATCTCCTCCCCGAATAAAAAACTGATAAATTAATAAGCTAAATCTGCTTCTGCTGCGGGTGGGTGCAGTGTCACATCAGGTGATATCGGCACAACCGAGCAAGAGACTTTCCTTCCAGTTTGGTGGCCAGGCACGTGGCCAGGCAGCATTTCCATGGGAGATGCTCTAAAAGACAGTCATCTGGCTGGTTGTCTTCAAAACCCACTGCTTCAGACACCTAAAGGCAATAAATCCACTTCTCCAGTGTCTACAACTGAACAGTCCTTCTGAAAAACGACAGCGAACCAGCCCTGCCTCGGCACCAGGACAAGCAAAAAACCAGAGCAACAAAGCTGGATGCTTTCTTCCGAGACAAAACAGAAAAATCAAAACACTCTACGTGCCAAACCCAAAATAAACTGAGATGAATGAAGCTTTCTTATGAAATTTCAAGATGGGAAAAAAAAAAAAATACTAATGGCCAATTGGAACATATGAACTATCGCCCAGCACAATGAGAGGAAAAATTAAAAATTTTCCCCCAGGCTTCAGCTTAATATCAAGTGTTTTTTCTAACAAGTGTAGCCTGAAGCCCTTCAAAAAAAAAAAAAAAAAGCCAGCATTTTGAAATGAATCTTAAAATAACTAATAACATATCCATCCTCAGGGATGAGAGCTACAAAAGACGTTTTCCCTGGGATTACTAATACTCACACACGAGCCTGCACTGGGGCTGACCCGATCCTGGGTTTTATTTATTTTTAAACTGTGTGACCTGCAATGTCACATGCATGAAAAAAGTACTCCCAACCTTGACTTAGAATTCCCCGAGTTCTAAAATCTGTTTAGATCACAGTATAAACTACTCGAGCCTTTGGTCTCAAGAGTGAAACTTAACACAGCACAATTCATAACTTCAGTGCCGACAATACACGCAAATGGGGCATCATCCAGAAGAAATTCAGAGTGATCCGAACAGGAGCTTGTTGATTCCCTCCCATTCCCATCTCCTGCTCAAAAGGCTCCATGGGAATCGAAGGGGCAGAGGGATAATTGTCTCCCCACTTCAAAGCACCAATATTCAAGGGGCAAAGTCACAAGCATCACCTTGCAAAAGCATCACAGCCCAAGGACCGTTCTTGCTCGGCCTATTTCTTTCCAAAGAAGGATGAAAAACAGTCTTCTGGACTGACTGTGAAATGTCACCTATAAACAGGCCTGAATTTATTCTCTTAAAAAGATTAAGCAAGAGACTAGAAAGTTTTGAACAGCAATGCAGAAAATTCCCATTGCACCCTCCGAATAAAACAGAAGATTTATTTAACTGAAAAATCAAGTCACCCAAGCCAACTGTTATCCCAGACCCTACTTCACGTATGGGATACTAAGATATCTTTAAATGTGTACCACAGCTACAACTGCAAGCATCACTTCTAATAATAAACAACTGGAAAGTAATAACTGTATTTTGTATTTACACAAACGTAAAACAAACAAATATTGTGCTTAGAAAGTGTGAAGAAGCCATCGACTGAGGATGTGGTTTTTTAAGGTGGTTGTTTGGTAACTCTCACATACACTTAGATCTGATCAACTGCCAGAAAAAAAACTAATCCCATCAGCAATGAAACAAACACCAGGACACCAAAAGCTGCTTGAAAGTACAGATCAGAACTCCTCATACTTCTTTTCCTATGGGTCATTTGAAATGCAGGTTCCCCAACCATCATGAATTAGTCATTTCAAAGCTGGTAATCTTGCAAGGAGCAACAAAAACTCTCCAGCTTTCTGGATTTCTAGATGAGCAGGAATGGTCAATAGCATCCAGTCTCCCAGCTTAGGGAGCGGCCACTAATAGAAGATCCAGTCAAAGGTACAGGTCCATGAACTATTATGAAAAAATATACCAATTTCTTCCTGAGCTATGAGCTTATAATTAGGAAAAAAGCCATAAAGGGAGGCTTCAAGTGAGACACACATTCCGGGTAGTATTTCAGAAGTCCCCCCACCAATGTAACAGACGCAAGAATGTAAAACAACATAAATTTGAGGCATAGTTTGGCTGGGTCCTTGAATTTCTACTGGCCATAAGATTTTTCCTGCTTATCTCAGACTTCCATCTCATTCAAGAGAAAATATTCCAGGATAAAATCAGGTCTCGCCTATGACAAGCCAAGTATGGTGCTGGTGGAAATACCAAGTCCCAAGGACTCGGGGTAGGGTGTAAGGGCTGAAAACAAATATGCAATGGAAAAATGAGAAAGCATATCCAATCCTGTGCCCTTACTGGTGTCCACTTACTGTTACATGACACGTACTCCGGTGATTGATGCACTCTTAGACATGACTTGGAATACTATACACGAGGTGGTTCTAGAAATCAGGTCAAAAAGGGCTAGAAAAAAGTTTTTTATGTTCTTGCAGATTTGAAGTCAGGGTGTCAAGGGATACAAACCCACCAACATCACAAGCAACGCAAGGAAGAATGACTGTTTATTATCAGAAAGGCTTAAAAAGCAAAGTAAATGGATTTCAAAAACATCCTATTGATTATTGTGCAATTATCTACTACTGTATAACACTGTCCTGAGCAGAAGAGCATTTAAATATCTCAGAAGCTGCAGGAAAAAAGCACAGGAAGTGTTAATATTTTTGCAAATCCAAATCAAACATGCCAAAATACTACCTTCTAAATTGCAAGTTGGCCAACTTTTTTCCAGACTCCAACTTTTTTCCAGACTCCTGGCCCCCTGAAATCCTCAAGGCTCTTCCTTATAAACCCAGCTCAGCAGAAGGTATTTTATGAAACCCTTAATATTTACATTGTCACAGAATGTATCCTCCAGCAACAACTTTGATACAAAATTGTGTTTTGCAAAAGGTATCACTTAAAAGTTCTCAGTTTATTGCCTTTCTCAGCCTGCTTCAAAGAAGTTCTAGCTTTAATGATCTCCTTCTGTTTTGCAGTTCACGGAGATGCCTGTTGTCTTGATGAAGTCAGACCAGTAGTATTAAGTCATTTAAAACCACTGAAAAACGTGCAGAGGAATAAAATACCTTACTGAATCCAGAATACGAGTTAGTCCCCACTTCTAATCCTTATTTGGCAACCAGCTCAGAAATTCACTCCCGTTTCCCCTCTGGCTGAGTGTTACTCCGCAACTCGCATTCCCGTATCACTTCTGCTGCCATTCCACAACTTTTGTGCTAACTTTGTCCCGATCCTCACGGCCACCACGTCGCATCCATCTCCTGCGGGGCATCCCACTTCAGTGGACTTTTTCCATCCCCTGCCTCCTGATTAATCACCAAGGGCTCTGTATTCGCAACTCCCCGGCGGTTGAGTCTCCCAGAGATCTGTTACAGGCTGAGCCCCACGCTGCTACAAACCATCTTGTTTCAATTAAAGAAGAATAGTGGTCCAATACAAAGATCCAATAGCTCACCACTCGTCAGGCAAGAAATACTTTGGCTTGACTAGTGTTACGGTTTCTATTTCCATCCACTCCTTCCCTGCTCAGCGTTAAGGAGAGGAACACCAAATCCCAAGTACCTTAGGGGAGCGCAGTGAAAATCTTTCACACTTCTAGTTTCCAAACACATGCATTCCTACACATGTAGGTCCAAATTCCTAAGTCTAAAGATACATTTTCATTTTTTTCATTTCAGGGTAGCATTAATTCCGACCTGTGACTCCAGACACCCTGACTTACACCTTGCCCATCCTGCTGACTTTCACAGAACAAAGATTAAACACGGCCCTCCTGCACACACAGCTGCTGCTTTCACTGGGAAAAAAAAAAAAAAAAAAAGACACAATAGTACCAGCACCTCGTCTCTCTTAGGGTATAACACTGAAACTCAAAGTCAGCTCAAGCTCAACAGATGTTTATTAAAATGCAAGTAATGACCCCCGCCTTACCTCCACTATTCCTCACCACCAAGAATGCCAGCTCAACGTAAAAACTACTAAAGGTTTCAGATTTTTTCCTCAATCAGTCTTTGACCTATACAGAAGACAGTAGCAGCAGATCATTTCCGTGGCCTAGATTATCTTCTTTTCCTTTACCCAGCAGTTTTTCTTCACGTCCCCAGACACACAGCCAAAACCAGGCAGTGCGCAACTTAAATTAATGCCACCATCATCCCTAGAAACTCGCAAAAAACTTCAGCCAAGGAATTAATATAAAGCAGAATTTCTGCTTGCATAGCTGTCTAAAAATAATCCCTCTCCACACTGATGCTCAGAATTGTGACAGTGAGAACCCCTGGGGGACAACAACTTTTAAATAATTTTTGGCTAGTCTGGTCCATGATACAGATTGTCCATGCGCTGCCGCTGCCACAAGCAGCTGAGGAATGAAATAGCCCGTCTTAGAGTTCAGCTTTAAGTTTAGAACAGGTTTTGGTCACAAACATAAAACTACTCCAACATGAAAATCCACTGCTGAGAGTTTCATAGCCTCAGATGAAATATCTTAATTCCAGGATCCAACATTACGAGTTTTGACACACCACTGACACATAAATGACCGTTTAGGCTGCTAACGTTACATACCAGGGTAAAAACCTCTTACAGGCAACATCCTCCTTGATTAGATGGATTGAATTTAAAACCACTATGTAAACCCTCCTCCTGAGCTATTACTTATTCAGCCATCACTTACTATTCTATAGTACAAGGCCATACATAATAAAACCTATGGTTTCCTTGCAGTCTACTCACACCTCATATTAAGGGTTCATCAATGTAAAACTTTTATTCTCCCTCACGAAAGTTAAAATCCTCACAACACCCTGTAACAAAACACTGACAAAAAGATTCACACATCAGTTTCTGCTGAAAGGGAAAACACCAAGTAAAAAAAAAAAAAAAAAAAATATTCTGAAGACAAAAATAATTCAAGCAGCTGTTACCTGAGGAAAGTGCACAATGCATTGAAGAGCTAATTAATTACATGCAGGTAAAGTGGAGAAAGGCTGCAAAAGCCAGTAGAAGTTTTCAAGACATATTCCCCAAGTTCTTCCCCCGCAATGGAAATTGTTTGTTTTGGTTTTTTCCCTACCCATTCCTCATTTCCATGTGTTTCCCAATCTACCCACCAATTTCTCTAGGTCCCTCCTGAGGAAGGTAAGCGCTTTCCTGCCCAGTCCACCAAAACATCTCCCTTCTTTAACTGAAGGGAAGGGACACTCACCAGCGATACCTTCCTCTCCTCTCGTTCCCCCTACACACGCTCTTCTCACATGGAGGAGCTCAATAGTGCGACATTGTTTACAAACACAAGTACTTCGGCCCCTTTCCCGCCTCAGTAAGACAGCTGCTTGCCAAAGATTCCTCGCCAACTATTTCTTGAAGATGCTAAAAGTACTATTTATGGTAAAAACAAACAACAACAAGAAAAAAAACCACCCCACATTCAAGTGCAACTATTCCTCAAAAGGCCTGATAAGAACTGAGAAGTGACACGCTTGTTAACCCAGAAATAGTTCAGCTGCCAAGTAAGGCTCCTGAAAAGAATTACCTATGAAACACCACAGACACCAGCAAACTGTTGGTCTCTGCTACACTCTAAAAGAAGCAAACACACCCACAACCCCCCCACTATCTAACTTTTCTTCTCCTACAGCACAGGCTGAGCGGTCCCCCCCGATTTGCGGACACCGGTGACTGTGAAAATAGTTAAATACAGGCGGGAAGGATTTGTTCCGAACAGCGTCCCCGCTCCGGAGCTGTCCTTGGGCACCTCGACCTGCTGGAGCCCCTCTGGCCTGGCAAGAGCCGCTGAGATTTTGGTGTGCTGCTCCATCTCTCCTTTGAACCCCAAACCCACATTCGAGGCAATAAGGATAATGAACCCAGCACAGAAGCCCCTCTGGAACGGCCCCGTGCCAGACTGGAATTTCATAGCCTTCTCTATGGAAAAGCACGTGCAGTAAGTGGAGGAGGGTAATTAACATTCTTTAACTAGGCTGTGACCACCACCAGGGTCTCGGGGAGGAACTCAAAGGGCCTCGTAGCCTCACGCTTAGGCCTATATCCATCTCTAGTGGTGCCGAGAGGGATTCGGGGATTTTTTTTGGCAGCGGAGCCACACTGAAGTCCAGGACAGAGGTTTTGCCTCGAGTGGTGGCATCTCCCCGGCCTCCGACGACGTTTGTGGAGAGAAAAAAAAATAAACCCCGCAACCAAGAGGCGGGAAGGCTACGGCAGGAGCTAAGGCACTTCCTAAGTTTATAAATAGCGATTATTTATTATGTCGCACCACTATCAGCCCCTTGCACGGCTGGCCTTCACCCCGCCGGTCTTCCCCAGGTGTCAGCGGGACGGGAGAGGCGGTTTTGACACCCGCACCTCCTTTGTGTGGGACGCCGAGGGGCCGGGGGAGCCCCGCACCCCCTCCGGGCTCGGGCAGGCGGAGACCCGCACCCCTGCCAGGCCCGGCCGCGCCGCCCGCAGCGCCTCGGAGGGCCGGAGCCGCCTGCTCGGGCCTGCACCGGGCCCGGAGCCGGGTATGAGGCGGGGAGTGGCGGAGGGGAGAGGGAGGGAGCAGGCCGCGCTGCCCACCGCGACAGCCCCCGCGTCGCGACTCCTCACGACAGCCCCTCCCGAGGCCTGTCACGGAGGGGGCGCGGCGCTGAGGGGGAATTTCCCGCGCCCCCTCTCCGCTAGGCCGCCCCCGCACCTCGCCCCCCCGCCTAGCGGGC
>JAHREE010000392.1:38730-59357 GCA_033628505.1 Tringa tobata | reverse complement strand
CAAACCCTTCCCCCTTGTCCTAGGGCTCCCCTCCCTGATCCAGAGTCCCTCCCCTGCTTTCCTGGAGCCCCCTGAGGGACTGGAAGGGGCTCTAAGGTCTCCCTGGAGCCTTCTCTTCTCCAGGCTGAACCCCCCCAACTCTCTCAGCCTGTCCTCCCAGCAGAGGGGCTCCAGCCCTCCTTCTCCATGGCCCTCCTTCAATTTGCTCTCTTTCAGGCAGCCTCTTTACCTGTGCCTCAGCTGCCCCAGGTGAGGATTATCATTGCAAGGCAGAGCAGGGGTGTGACCCACACTGGTATTTTCAGCATCATGGTTATTTCAGGTCTGTGCAGATTACGCTGAGAGGCAATAAACTGCTTCTGCCTACCTTGTGTTATGCTCTTGCTCCAAGTTAGTTTGTTTATTTTTTGGGGGCAGGCTGTGGGGTTTTTTTACCTTCCCCCCAATCCTTCTACTTTCCCTTCATTGCAGTTTAAGGTACAATTCAATTGCCTTACCCACCTATTCTTATTTTCTTTTCTGCCGTAAGTATGCTTTCTACAAGCTGTCTCCAAACCTCTGCACCCAGCTCTTTACTCCCCACATTACCATAGTCCACATGTACCACTCCCAGACGCCACAGAACTTTTCACCTGTAGTCTTCTGCCCAGGCAGTTTCTCACCTTTTTACTAACATAATCCTACTCTTTCTGTCCGTTTGTTTTTACAGTTTGTCCAGGGGCACTAACGGATTTATTTGGGCACCGCCTTTTATCCCTCCTGTGGGTGGGAAGCCCCTCCATGAGTGCTTTTTAGAAGCACTTACACCATTCAGAGCACCGTGGAGGTGTCTTGTTGCTGTGGTAGTGCCTTGACTGTTTCTTGTCTAAACTTTTTCCAGTTTTTCCACCCCCACCCGTAGGTGGCTGCTGGAATAGTGTTTCCTTCCAAAGCCAAGCTGTTGTGACCAAAGCCTGGCCTTGCTCCGTGTCATCGTCTCCACTCCAGGTTATCTCTGTGATGCTTTGCTTCCCTACAGTCCTTTGTCTCCTGCGCTGAAGAGCCCTGGAAGCGCCTTAGCCAGATGGCTCCACTTTGCTAAACATTCCTGTGTTGCTTGTGAGTGTGAAACAAGGACTGTGCAGCTGCAGAGAAATGTTCTTTGGCCTTTCTCCCCTTGTGGTGCCTCTCTGGCAGGAGGAGGGGGGGGGTTGGAAGGTAGAGGAGAGGGGAACCAGAGGGAACTTGTTCCTTGACTGCCAGCTTTTAAGACACCAAGAAGGCAAAGATGAAATCACTCCAGTTCCCCTCCCCTTTTTGTGCAAAACCCCAGCACCTGTGTTGGCAGAGCCACAGAGTTACACCGCCATGCAAGCAGAGGAGGAGAAAAGCTTTTCTTGTCTCCTTGCCTGCTTTTTATCGTGAAATCCACCCCAGAGGAGTGCACATTCCTTAACAGCCTTAACAGGGTGGGCTCCTGTGAAAATACCATGCCTGGGGAAGGCAGCTGGGATCAAAACCACCTCCTTTCCCCTCCACCCTATTTTTTGGGTGGGTTTGTGTCATCCCTGTCCCCCTCCTTGTTCCCTCAGTGCTGCAAGCACTGGGTGACACTGGCAGGAACCTGTGACCCAGCGCCTTCGAGGGGGGATGCACAGGAGGAAGGGAAAAGTGGACAGGGAAATTCAGGGATTATTATTTCAGCAGAGGGCTGCTGTCAGAGTCCAACTGTGATTGTATAAAGCACTATCATCATAAAATGCATTTAATAAATACTAAGCATTTTCAACACCTTTCCAGCCCTTCTAGGTGCCGTGCCCTAGTAGGATTCCAACTGGTTCATGGATTTTTTTCCCCCTGAAATAATTCAATTTGATTACATCTTTCTGCAAATTTGCCTATAGCTTTAGGTTTTAGAGTGCAGCTTGCAGTTTGAACCAGAACATTCAGACATATCCCTACTGTTCCCAGAGAGCAGCTGTGAAATTTGCATGTGGAGAGATTTACCCTTTCCAGCCCGTACCCAGAGCAATGCCACGTGTCCTTGTTCTCCTTAGAAACATGAAACCTGTTGTGCTTCTGTTTTAAATACATCTGGTCACAGAAACTCCATTCCAGGGGCCACTCTGTTAACTTTCTTACCCTACACCAACTCATATTTCCCCCCTTTTGCCACATTTTTTTTTTTACTTAAAGTGAATGCTTTTTTATTTAATAAGCATTGCGCCCATGTTGCTTAACAACTACCTGCCACGTACGGCACAAAACACAAGATTATTATTACCTTTTTTTTGTTACCTTTGTGCATGTTATATGTTGAAATCAGTTTCTGCCGATACGTTCTCGATCCCACTGGCTGGGCAAGCACAGTGTCTGTGTCACCAAATTCTGTTTCAATGTTGACCTGCAGCTCCAAACTTCATTCTGATTATATTTAGGCCTTGCCTCTGGTGTCATCACCCCAAGTTTTTGGCGGGGTTTTTGCTTTTTCATTTTTACCTCAACTTTTGCATTGGTTTTAATAGAACATTTTATACCCTTTTGGCTCAGTTTGCCTGGGCTCAGGGAGGATCTGAGCCTTTTCCCACTTTGTCCTGTGTCTAATCACCAGCGGGCTGGGGAGCTCCTTCCCATCACCTCACTCTTTCATCCCCAAAGCTTAAACATTCTGCTGCTGCTTCTTCAGCTTCTTGTGTTTTGAAAAGCAAATCAAATGTTCCTAGAGAGGCTTCTTACTTTTAGATCTGTTTATCCCTGAACGTGTACCCTAGTGGGGTTACTTTGGTTTGAGCAGGACCCTTCCTCTTCTGCCTTGAAGTTCCCATTCAGCCATCGGTGTGCCTGGCCATGAGGAGACAGTCGCTGCTGTTCTCAGCTTCACCTGGTGGATTTGCACAGGGAGTGGTGCCGAGTGTAATTATCCCTTAACCATCACAGAATCAAAACATTTCATTAATGTGGGTGTCTCACTTTCCACTTGTAGAGCCACACACAAACTTCCAGCACAGGTAACTATTAAGTGACAGAGGACTTACCTGTTACGCAGCCGTGTCACCTGGCAGTGACACACACAATTCTTGTCTTTATGCTTGAGCTGCTTTTTACTTCTGGATTTTTTTTCCCTTTTACACCTCCAGTAAGATGAGGCGATGTCCTTTAACCACAATTTTCCACTTTGTTGCTGGTTCACTTTACCAAAGACACATCTTTGTCTAATAATCACCAGAACAACTTATGCTTCTCTTCCAATTCATACTTACTTTTTTCAGCAGTAGAATCTTGCTGCCAGCCCTGTATTTGCTGCAATTCTGTGTGAAAATCACTCCTTTTCTGCTTTCAACTCAAAAATGCATATTCCCTACCACTTTGTGCCCTTTCAGACATCACCTTTGATCTCTTTATTCTTTATCAGCTTCCTAATAATTTGTTTTCCATACTTGTTTTCCCAGTGTCCTCCTACACCACCTCCCAGCTGATCTCCGTTGCTGCCCTTCCAACACCTACCCTTAAGGCTAACCCAGGTAGGTTTATCTTTTCAAACCATTTCCCCTTTTCTGAGGGGTATTCTGTTCATCAGCGTAGCCATTTTTATGTCAGTTCCTAGCAAATTAATAAAAATATGCTTAATTTCTTCCATTCTGGAGGAAATGCCACTGGAGCGGACAGAAATTTGGAGCAGGAAAACTTTGCAGACTAAGCAGGCTCCACAGGCTGCTGCTTTTCTAGAGACAATCTAATTTGAAATTGCTCTAATTTGAACTTGCTTATTGCTAACGAGGCAGATGCTATCATCACTGGAAGACCAGTGCCTAGAAGTTGTGATTTTTTTTTTTCTATAGCACTTTTGGCATTACAGGAGTGATTTATTCTAATGAAAGCAGGCAAGCGGAAATGACGGCTCCCCTGAGCAAGGAGAAGTTGAAGTCCACCAGCCCGGCGTTTCACACTGGGCCAACACACCTCTCCCAAAGCCACGTCCCCACAGTTGACATCTGGCAGCAGGAATTTGCTAAATTCCGTTGCTTGTTGAGCCAAAAGCCGTTTCCGATTAAAACTGGTTAGCAGCAGGCTGCAACACGGAGCACGCAGCAGCCGTTACCCTCGCCTGGGCAGGTAATAACTTAATGCCAGTTACACCTCCCGGCTGGGATGCTTTTGTGGCTGCAAAAGCTCATTTTTGGCTGCTGTGCTTGCACCATACACCCCTGCCATCAGCAACACGCCCGGCACGCTCAGCGGCCTGGCTGGACTCCGGCATCGTGCCGGTCCTGCAGCGTAAGGGAGCAGCACCATGCCAGCGAGCCTTGCTGGGAAGGCAGGAAACCTTGGGGTTGAGCAGGAATTTAAAGCATTTTTGGCGATGGCTCTTGCTTGAAGCGTAAGGTCAGCTTGAGTGCTGGCTCGCTCCTCTCTCCGTGGGAAATCTTGTCGACTGGCTTTTCTTTGAGATGTGTCAGCCACAGCCCAGGCTCCTGCTCAAAATATCTGCTCTGTGATGCTGGAGGAGGCCGGAGGAGTCAGATGGGTTTCCTTGAAGGATGGGTAAAACACTCAACTCCCGTTTTGCAGAGAAGATGCGTGAAATCCTCCCATTTGATGATTATGGTATATGAAAACACCCAAAGCAGGGCTGTGCAGGAGAACAGAGCTGCATGCTGCACCCATCACCATAAATTCATGCAGCAGTGGTGCCACAACCCTGCAGAGCGCTGAAGAGGCAGAGCGCCCGCTCCCTTCTCAGGCCAGCTGCTTTTGGGGAAGTACATGGTTTCTCAGCACACAGACAGGAGGTGTTTGGGACTCACAGATGATTCACTTTAGGCCATCAATGGCACAGAGTATTTGCACCAGGCGTTATTTCAGCTTATTCTGCAACATTAAAATGACTGATTTTCCTTCACGGGTGAGACCTGAAGGTACCAGCTGTATCCACCGAGATGATCTCTTCAGCTCCCTTCCAGCTGTTCTCTGCAACGCTGCGATAAAACACTTCCAACAGTGCTCCTCTCCACGTTCATTAATGCACCCCGTGAGCTTAGTACAACTCTGCTTCGTGACAACATCTGCTGTTAGACCTTGCAGGGGGCTGGAACAGGACAGCCAAGCGTGCAAGAGCCAGGCTTTACTGCTCCCTCCACTCAGAAACACAAAGATTTCCTGACTGAAAGCATCGATCACCCTCCCCAAGCCCTTTCTCCCCTTTCCAATTTGCAACCGCAGCACAACCTGCAGCTGGGACTGCAACCACACACTTGGACAAATTCCCCTTTGGAAAGTACTGAATGGAGCAGGAACTGGTTTGATTTCTGTTGCCGTTTCAGCACAATTTAGCAGCTGGAAAGGAGGAGGAGAAACGGGTGCCACATGACCAAAGCTTTCCACAGATCATGGTTGGGCATCTCTAGAGCAGCATTTAAATAAGCAGGAGTTATTTCAGCAGACCATAGTTCCATGATGGTTACCAAAGGTGGCAAGTGGAGCCCCTTGGAAAACTGAAGGGTAGAGAATTTTGAGTTGCTTCCTTGGATATCATGAGGGGTTTAGTCGTGCTGCTGGAAGCCAAGTGGGATAATCAATCTCTTGCTGCCGTCACTTGGCCATCACTGTGGTTTTCCTGCAACGGCTCCTTGCAGGTTGTCTATCCACAGAGCTGGGCTGGGAGATGGGTAGCCAAGCAGGACCTTCTGGGCTGAAGCCTCCTCATTCCCAGGTTCCACCTTACAGCTGTTGCAGCTCGCACGTGGCCCCCAGGCCACATCATCAAACTGTTGCTCAGAGTTTGTATCAGCATGCAGCATCTTGTGAAAACCTCCGGGTTGGCACCTTTTTAAAAGAAAGCTCACACTCCTGCTGACACTGCTTGGCTGGAGATGCCACTCAGTTGGCCTAGGATCAGGTAGCAGCAGAGGGCCAACGTCTTCCGAAGAGCAGAAAGGTGCCAAGCTCTTGATGGCATAGAGTGAGATCTTGGAGCTCTTGCCAGCCTGAACGTTTCCTGATGGCTTTGTCCCCACGTAGCACACGGCAGCCCTCAAACTCCTACCACGTGGCATCTCACCACCATCGTGCACTGACCTGCAGCCAACAGCCAGCTCACCTGAAGCCACTGACCTCTGACTGAGGTCAGTGCCTCAAGGCCAGAGCTGGTGTTGGATCTAAAGGCATAAGAGCATTCAGGAGAAGTCTGCTTTTGAACTTATTGCCCCCAAAGCTAAACCTTCTCATGTCTAGGAAACAAATCACATGAGCAGCACCACGGGCATGGCTATAACAGCTCTTCTGCTCCACAGCGAACGGTTCTGACAAGGCAACCAGCTTCAGGTCCCTTCGTCTGTAAAAACAACTTATGCTGGAACAAAACACAGCAGGAACAATCACAGCCACCCTTTTGGCAACAAGATGCCAACATCTGCAGTTGGTCTTAAGCATTTTCAGGACACTCAGCGAGTTAACAGGACTTTTTAAAGGTCCCGTTTTCCTTTTATCAGAAAAAATGGTCTATAGGGTTGGAATCAAAAGCTCTGTGGGTCACAGGAATGCAGCAGTGTCAGTTACTACTGGCTTAAACCCGCCTTGTGCATGCTAAAAACCATCTCTGCAGGGAAATCCCTTCTCCCGAGCCTCTCCTGCTGCAAGGCCTCTGGCTTTACCAGCTCCTCTACCAGGGAGGGCTGATTCCAGGCAGAAGATTTTTCCACACACCAAGGTCTGCTCCTGCACCTGAGGCTTCTGGAGAAAATAAGGTTAAACCCTGAACACGTTAACACAAGCAGACAGAGCACAACATCTGAGATCGCTGTATTCCCTGACCTTCTTCACAGAAACAACTGATCTATTTCTGAGAACACTTTCCTAGAAAGAAACCAGCCTCAGGCAGACACCTGGCCTGGACATTTTCTGTTTGACTTCGTCAGGTTTAGGGATGTTTTCAGCACTAAACGGGGATGTAAGCGATGCATCTGCTCCTCTCACCCCTGCCTTTGATAGCACACACAGCCTCAGTGCAAGAAGGCTCCCAGCAGTGGAAATGGCTTCTAATGTAGCTCTTTCCTGCTGAGCTGCATTAACCCCCTGCCACGTTCATAAGCCTCCCCAGAAGATGTTTAAATGCCTTACAGGACAAAGACTGGGAAGAAAAAAACAATCCCAACACACTCAAGCCTTTACTATTCTTGGGGGAACTTTGCTGTTCTCCCAGCTTAGGCTTTGCTGCAGTGTTAAGGTAGGAGTAACCATAGCTCACCTCTCCTCACTTAACATACAAATAAGGCTTCCACAACTCACATTCCCATAGGAACCTCTTTTAATATCCCTTTTCTATTTCATCTACCTCTTACTTTTTTGTATTTTAATACCAGTTTTTTGTATTTTAATATCCTTCAGGAAAAGATGTGTTGCAAAGACTACAGGCTGCATCCTGAGGAGCCACAACGACCTCCAAATCTGCGCTGATCTAGGAGGCAACTGAAAAGCCACGTCGTGGTAGGGGTGCAGGTAAGCAGGTGGCACGTGGTGAACACCACAAGGGGAGCAGAAGCAGCAGTTTTGGTCCAAAATGGGTGTCAGATACGCTCCTTCTGGTGACATTTGTGGGAAGCTGAACCTCAAGGGAACATACCCACAGCTGGAGACCTCAAGGTCTCATGCATAAACTGCTCACAGCACTCCACATGCAGCTTAACTGCTCTAGCTTCAGAAAATGCAAAGCTTGCCATGCTGCAAACCCACCTTTTCAGAGCCTTTGGCTTATTCTGAATAAAAAGTTAAAACCTCTCAAAACTCCCTTCCTGGCATTTGCAGGGCACTAAAAGGGCAAGTTCTCCCCCACTGCAGAACATTTAACATTAAAGGCTCAAACAAGGAGGGGAGAGACTTCCTCATCTCTCCTTTACCCACACGTTCATCATTCCCATTCCCTCCAGCCATTGCTTTACCAGCTCTTTGAGCCAAATGACTGAAGGTCCCCAAACAAATTGCCCTGCCCGGACGCACTTCGATTCATGGGACTGTTCAAATTCTTCCTTTCTGATTGAAGGCCATCGATAAACAAATCCAAGTCCTTTGCTTGGCACAACTCTGGTGTCACACACTCACGTTCCCAGCTGGGTCTGACACTGCCCATCCTTCCAGGGGAAATCCATCAGGTGCACGCACCGACTTGGCAAATATTTACCCTCATTTACATACAAACTCGCATCCATTTAATCCAACTATTGAACTGTTACAAACCATCACGTACCCACTCACGTTCTGGCTGAAAAAAAAAAAGGCTTTGGCGAGAAGAGGACCCACCAGGACCTTCTGCAGAGGTTTAACAAATGCACCTTGAGACCTGCTGGGTGGGGGTTTCCGTGCGGACAAGCCTTTTGGAGATCTCCAGAGCATCCGTCGCCAAACCGCGAGGCCGGGAAGCAGCTGAGAATGAGGAGTGGCTGGATGTTGTACAAGCAGATACATACATATGCATATATTAAAGGTGAGAATATTTTTTTTTCCTTTTTTTTTTTTTTAACAAAACAGAGAAAAGTGTTTTATTGTTACTAAAAAAAAAAAAAACCAAACCCAACAAACAACGCTCTAATGTTTTAGGCCATGGATTCTCTAACTCAGATTCATGGCGTGGAACACGTTAACAGGGAAAGCGTCTCGTGGACATCTCCCCTCTGGCCACAACCAGGCACCCTCCTCCCTTCCCCTTGGTGATCAAATAACATCCTTCTGCAAGTACAGCAATTGTTTACATGTAAAAGTAAGATTAGGAAAGTATTTAATGTATTTGTAGCCTTTTTTTTTTTCCTTTTCTTTTTTTTTTTTTTAAAAAAAGAAGTGATTTAGCAGCTGGAAAGTAAAAGACAGCATCATGTGAGCAGCTCGTGCTGCAGAGACCACCAGCAAACGCTCCACAGGTTACTCGTGGTCCATGGACCACAGTTCACAAACTACATTTTTTTTTTTAAGGGCTTCACAAACTTTGCAGACTGCGTTACGGTAGATGCTTCTTCACAGTGAGAGCCAGCAGGTCATCTTTGGTTGTTGGAAGAGAGACACACAAGAGACTTAATGCACTCAGCAGCAGCTCAGTTTGGAGGACTGCGTGGCAGCAGGGGGGTGGTCGAGGTCCCTTTGGGCGCGCAGGAAACCACGGTTAATCTCTACCCGGCTGCGCTCGGGCTTCGGACACCGTCACAGGGTGGGAAGAGCGTGGCAGCGCTTGTTCCACCTCTCCACTCGTGTAGGGCGCTTTCGTTTTCCCCCGTAGGGGTCTGTGGATCCTCAGGCACAGGAAGGCAACCGGCAGAGGCGAAGGGCAGCGGCAGAAGCTGGGCGACAAGAGAGGCACGAGCCGTGGCGAAGGGCTGTCGGTTCTCTCCTCGAGCGGCTGCGATCCCTGCGGCGACCAGGGTGCCAAGTCCCCACGTCGACACCACCGATTCAAGTCACACCAGAGACACCGTGGTTGGAAAAACCGAGCAGGGATCGGGCGCCAAACGCCCCCGAGGTCATCTCCCAGCCTCGAAACACAACGTGCTGGGAACCAACCACACCTACAGCGTGGAGCAGCCCAACCAGCCGCTCATCGGCCATTAAGTTCTCTCTGCAGAAAAGGTCTCCCAAGCAGCAACCCCCTTTTTTTAAAAAAAAAAAAACCCAACCTTTTTTTTTTTTTTAAAAACAACAATTGCTCTCACCCCTCTTTTTTGGTAGACACACAAACATACACACACTATATGTACACAATTTGGAACCGAGGACCTACGCAATGACAAGGGAGCCAGCACCGCTCAGAGATGGTGCACACATTCAGCAGCTGTCAAAGGAGAAGTCGTTTTACTTTCTTTTAAACTTGCAATGTTTGTCTTTATTTTGTTCTTTATATTTTGAAAGTGAAAAGAAATAGTATTGAGTCAATTTCTTTTTTTCTTTTTTTTTTTTTTTTTAAATATTTGTTCTATGTATTTACAAGCCTTAAAGTTGCTCTAAAGGTTCTGAAAGTATCACTAGTACTTTTTTTCCCCAGGGTAGCACTGTTTTGAATGAGTTATTTTCGGAGCACTCTGGTCCGCAGCGGTTTTCTCAAATGCATTTCCTTCCGTTCCAAGGTTATGTAGGTTTTGATTACTATTTTCTTTTTTTTTTTTTTTAATTTCTGAAGCAAGCTGAGAGGCAGGCAGAAAAATCTGATGACAATTTTTAAAAAAAATTGATCTCTTCCTCATCTAGCTTACCCCAACCCCCTTGTTTTGTCTATTTATCATGCTTTGAAACAAAACTGAGGTGCATATGAAGGGGAGGGAAATTTATTTCTCTGCTTTTGTTCTATTATACAATTTGTTTACAGAAACTGCAAATTTAAAAATTACACTGGCATTTGCAGTCCTTAAAATAATAAATTAAAAGTTTTCAACTTTTTTTTTTTTGCTAAACAGATTTGTTTCGCTTTGTGTTTTTGTAAGCATGAGTCCTTGTTTAAAAAGAAAAGAAAAAAAAAAAGATTAAAACAGAAAATATTTTCTATAAATAATACATGTATTTTGGTTTAGTGCTCCCGCCCTCAGGTTTGACGTTTACTTTTTTTTTTTTTTTCAAGTACCTTTTTTTCCTCCATGATCACCTTTGTGTTTCTCTATTTTTACCTCTCCCACTCGTGCATGTGTGGGGGAAGGGGGGGTCTGCGCGAGAATTGGCCTTGCTGCACTGTGATTGGCGAAGACGTGAAACTTTTTAAAAAAATACTTAAACTGTTTCTTTTTTTTTTTTTTTTTTTTTTTTTTTTCTCTCTCTGTATTTTAAGTTTTAATTATCCTCCGACTCCTCTTCGGCTTCCCGTAGCCACGTGAAGAATGCTGTGACAGATTTTAACGCTACTCCCTTCCCGTTCTGCTCCGCTGGGTCCTTGCTGCTCTCCCACTTGTAGAAGGCATCCTCTGATATTACCTCCTCGTCATACAGGCAATCGAAAAACATCCGCAACAAATCTGCAATAATGGAATCAGGGGAGAGAACAGCTGTTAGCGCCGCGCGGTTTAAGTCAGCGGACAAAGACGCGGTTACGGATAAGGGGATTAACGTGACCTTTAATGCGAGAGATGCAGATCCAAGTAAAAGGAAAGTCTGTTATTGAGTTATTGCTTCCTGGCTGGTTACACAGATCTGCGAGGGAAAAGAGGTCCCCTCTGATGTCGTCGGATAACACATGCTCCGGAGAAAAGGGAAAGCTGGGAAAGCTGCTGTGGGAACTTATTATCTAGGGACTGGCCGGCAAACAAAATCCACCACAGCCCGTCCTCCTCTTGCTGCACTGCACACCCTGGCAGCCTGGCTCCTCTCCAACACCTGATTTTTCACAGCTCAGCAGGAGGGTAACACACGACCAGCGCCTTAAAGCTAAGGATGATCAAGTCGGGTGTTTTGGGGCACTGATTCTTTGCTGTAGACTCCCCGGGAATCCCTGTTTCTTTAGCAATTCCCCACCTCTTTTCCAACAACAGTTTCCTGCAGTGTCTCTGGGACAAGACTCATCAGTTGTCCAGTTCTTTTTATTCCCTCCAAGTCCACAGACACCTGTGGTGCAGCAATGCAATTACAACACCCAGTCCTCTCACATGTCCAGGTATCATAAACTCAACAGATTATTTTTTACTGCTTTTTTTTTTTTTCCCTTCTATTTGCACCATAGAGGTTTGTTCTTCCTTCTGCATGGCTGTTTACAGGAGCAACCAAGAGAAGAGCCAGCCTCTGGCAAAGTATTTGGGGAACTGTGCTGCTCTACAAGCTGGAATCCAAACAAGCTGAAACCACTGTACACTGTTTTTTTCTCATCTGCTACATAAAATGGTAAAATTTTGTTTCCACTGTCAGGAGAAGCAAATCCTCTTCCAGCCCCTATTGCTGGATTTTACTCTCACAGAAACACCTTTTCCTTAGGCTGTTGGGGTTCACATCCCCAGCGCAAAGGCAACACTTACTAGGAGGCTGATCAAGTTTTACTATTGATGCTTGTAGTGCATAAAGTGCTTGTAGTTCCTTCTCTGTGTCTGAGTCCAGGTACTTGAGTAAGATGGGCACTCTCTGTTTGATAACAGCAGTGTCCACACGGAAGCTGGAAGAGTCCGCTGAGGGGAAGAGAAGAAAACAGGGTCAGCTCCAGTAAACAGGTGCAGATCTCTTATCGGCTTTATTTACTCAAACAGAAATCACAGATACAGGTTATGCGTGGAGAGAAAAAAGGACGACAAACAACAGGAAGTATTTCTGACCCATGGCTTTTTCTGGAAGCCTTGATCCTTCCAGTTCTTCCAATTCAACCGGTATCTGCAGCGACCCTGGCCCTGCCCAGCCTGCTGACACGTGCAGAAGGGTTATAACCTCACTTTGCAGTGCACGTCGTTGTGTTTCCACAGACAACTGAATGTCCAAAACCTGTACCACGTCTAGGGCTAAAATTTTAGTTATATAGAAGGTTTTTAGAAAAGTATACCTTTTATTTTTCCTTAAAAACGGAATCATAAGCTGCGCATTACATAGGGAATCAGGAATATATAAAAATACACATTAGAAGTCCATCTGCAACATGGATAAATTATTCAGCAGCTTTTAAGTAGATCATACAAACAATTAAGTGATATTTTGAAAACAAACCCCTCCATCAGAGGCAAGGTCAAAATGTAAACCAGAAGATGTTCCCGATACCCATCAGGGAAACCTTTGTCCTGTGTCATTTCACCGTTAACACTAGGTGGCATCAGAAAGGTTCTGTTCCCAGGGAGAAGAAAGGAGCTGGGCTGGCTTTCCCCTCCCAGCAAGATGAAGTTCAGACCATTCTTTCCACCGAGCGTCTCTTACAGCTAAGAACAGAACCGGGGGCTTTACAAGCACAATTTTTTGCCTTGCCAGATGCCAACAGCAAAGTTAAAGAAAACAAAGTGAACTGACCAGATGTTTCTGGCTGCAGCGGCTTTATTCAAGCCCTCCCCGAGGGTCTGAGGCCCACACATCTGACACAGGAACCCACCCTTTCCTCCATTTCCAGCCGATGCCGTACATTCAAGTGATCCACATAAACCCTCTTTCCAAAATTGGAACTTTGGACATAAAAAAAGCGGGCAGAGATGCAGGCTGGCTTCTCTTCTGCAACCCACGCTTCCAACTCGCACGTGGAAACCTGCGACGGTAGAGCGCCCACGCGTCCTTGCTGCCACGGGAGTGGAAACACTAATTATCTTAATAACGTCTAACGCATTTCCACCTTCGCTAGAAAAATCAATGAATAATCTGATGTTACTGGGAGTCATCCGAAACACGCTCACGCGAGGTCACCGGGACACGCCGGAGCCTCGAGAACACCCCAACCAGCCAAGTGGATGTCCCACTCTCGAGTGCTGGAATTCAATACAGCACAAAAGTCTGAGGTGTGACAAAAATAGAACCTCAAGAGAGGGAAAAGCGATATAAACCTGAAAAATAGAAAATAATTCTTTGCACGTTTGGTTTGTATGATGTTTGCATTGCAAGTTACTCACCTATAATAGCTGCTTTACAAACTGCTGTCATTAAAGCTCTAAGGAATGTAGGTGAACTCATCTGGCTTTCATCTAGATTAGCCTGAAATCAAGAGTAAATGGACCAGTTAAAAACATGCCGCTGCATGAGAGCGACCATTTCCAAACTCCACCGCTGAATTTGGCAGCAAGTTCGAGTTCAGCCAAAGCTGCTGTGGTGGAAATTCAAAAACTCCTCAAAAACTCCGCTTTCCCATTCACTTCTTGAAATTAGCTGGGGTACATCAACATGCAACACCAGCTCTCAGGCCATCAATACACCCTTTAACTACTCCCACAACTCATCATTTGTCTCCAGAAACAAGCCAAACCAACAATGCTTGCCTTTCACAATGCCCTTATACATTTTTCTAAGAGTTTTAGGCTTTTCCAACAAATTTTACAGCGTGCTCCTTGGGTGGAGATTTGTTTGCTTTGTAGAAGAAATGCAGAGAATGGCTGTGTGACTTGTCCAAGACTATAAAGAGCCTGTGGGTGTCCCCAGATTTTCAGCACTGCTTTCGTTCCGCTCTCCACTTCTCTAACGGCAGGAGAAAAAAAATGCCATTTCTAACACATTGCTCCAGCAAGAGAAATAACTGAAGTGAAGCTGGCCATGATTTAGCTGTAAAGCACAGATCTAAATGAATCAGGTTGGGTATAATTTCAGACACCAGATGAAATATCTAGTTTAAAGGATGCAGCCGGAGATAAAGGGCAAAAGATCAGTGGGTTGACAGGGCTTTTTTTTTTTTTTTTCCCCCTTTTCCTTTATTTTCTTTTACAGTTACTGGTCCAATGCACTTGGAAAGGTACATGCGTGCTCAGTGACTGCCCAGAATTTTGCAGCATGGCAGGGGGAATTTGGTAGGTCACGGTGCAAAAAGCCACGAGAAGCTTTTATCTCATATTTTGGGAAGAAAGAATGTAGTGATGTGCTCTCTCTAAAATGTAATAAGTACCCAGAAGTGGTATTTTCAGAGTAAAGAAGTCCACAGTATTTAAAAGGCAGTTCCACAGTTATATGCTAAGTTGGCTAAAATTCTTTCTTCCTAAAGCTTACATTGAAATAACCAACTGATTATATTTTAGATTTTAATTCTTTGGACTTGTTGATTGCACAGACCAAATCATCTTTGTGTCCCTATGCCTAGGGAGGAGCCTGCAGAAATGCTCCTTTAGATGAGGTAAATATTTAGGAAAGCAGTTAAGGAACTGTATGCAGGGAGGGTGAAAATAGTCTTTGTACCTCTACCCAGTCAAAGATTTGTTCATCATTCGCCTTGTCCTCAACAATGAGTTTTTCCAGCTGCTTGTTCAGCTCTTCCGCAGAGAGTTCTTTCTCTGAAAGTGCTTCTGAGGAACTGGAACAGTCGGACTCCGTGAAGTCCAACTTCTGCAACATCAGAAGTGATGATGAGAATTAGTTAAATACACTTTCCTATGCTGAATTATAGCAAACTGAGGGAGAAGTCTACACTTCATTCTGCTTCCTGACATCTTTCAACTGTTAATTTATCATTATCTCGATTTATATACTTTCTCTGCTCCGAAGATTCGAAAGCATTTTACAAACGTGTGGGAACTACGTTATCCAGCAAAGACAACCCAAGCATCTCAGAGCAACTCCAGCCCTGCACAATACCAGCGTGCACAAAATAAAGTGCATGTTGCTCAACAAAAACGATGGGGAGCTGGAATGCAATTACCAGAGCTGGCATTCGCTCAAAGAAATTGCAGCTAATGCCCCAATTCACTGCAAAATGCGACTGAGGATCTACAGTCCCCTCACCAACCCCCAGGCCTCGGTAATCCATGTCGTTTCCTGCAGCGTGGCACTTCCCAAGTGCTAAAACAGGGCACTGGGTCACTCCAAACTCCAAGAGGAGAGCTCCAAAGGGACACCTCCAGCTCCTTCCTCAGGAACACAAGGTGCCCTCCCAGAGACCTGGCTCCTCTCGGCTGTGAACCCCCCCAGGGTCATAACGCAAGGTGGGATGAGTGAAAAATTGCTCTAATTTATTCTGGCCCTCCTACAGATGGTCTGTCCTTGCTGCAAAACTTGTTCTTGAGTTCTTTCCACCCCGTTGGAGAACTAGATCTCTGAGAAGAAGCCAGCTGAAGGGAGACGTGTGCCTGGGACCGGAGGGGACACATCCTCCCAGCGTTTCGGAAAGGAGGTGCTGAAATAATCTCACCCCAACTTGGTGAGGGAGACACTTCACCGCACGTCCCATGCCAACTATACACAAGAATGGGATGGAAGAGGATAAACAAACCAAAAATCAGTGTGCCAAAATCACTAATTAAGCAGACCCTCGCTCTGAACTCACTTGTTCCGTGAGAAAGGTATGTACATCCTCCCCTTCGGGTAAGTAGTCCTTCCAACTGAGGCCAGACTCCCTCCATAAGGCTCCCACTTTCTTATGGCTCTAAAACACAAAGAGTTTGTTCCTTTTAAAGACTGGAGGGACAAGCAGGGGAGTTTACACGAGCCGGAGTGGTGCAGCTGTGTCGGGAGAAATAAAGAACCGTTCAGCCACCCAAACACGATGCCTCGCGATGGGAGTGAAAAGGTCTGGAGATCCCGTGCAAGAGAAATCATATAGGCAATCCCGCCACGGGTACGCACGTCTTGTCAAGCGGTCAGACGCCACGGTGATGGGGAATAAACAAAGCATAAGGTGACACGGGGGAAGGGGGGGGTTTGCAACAACTTCAGCCAGAGATTGCCTACGAAAAGTGAGACATCTGAACAAGGCGGTTTCCCACGGCCGTGACACAGAGCTGGCAGTTAAATGACTTAGACTCTTCTCCTGACTCTGCCATTAACTTACTCCGTGACTCATTCTCCCCCTGCCTTGACATGAAGGCACCGGCAAATTAACTACTTTTAGAAAATAATTATTTACATGGCTCCTTTCTGTGCAGAGACCAAGCCTCAAATCGAGGTGCTTAATACCAAGTTCCCCTTTCAATTCCGAGAATTTCTGGCAAACCTTGAGAAAAGCGCCTTTGCAGCACACACGGTTCAACCTTCTGCATCCTCTAATGTCACGCTGACTTTTCGCCGTCCTGCCTCAGACGACGCTTACACAATTCTGACGAGGAGAAAAACCACTAACAACCAGCTCTTTTCACCCAAATGCTTTGCCGAAGCTTTCACCTCGTAGCACCTGCATGAGGGAGATCACTGCGTAGCCTAAGTTAAGCGCTGATAAAAGCAGCCTGATTTTGAGTTTACAGAAGAGATTACAATTTCAAGTTTACGATGCAGATCGTTAAGAGCTAATTGCGCATGGTTCCTGCTCCCATTCATCAGGATCTGCATTAGATGACTGATATTACATTGAAACACCTGAGTCCAAGTATTGGCCTGGACGAGATCGAATCAGAAAACTGTGGCAGAAACCAAAACCCAAGGCTGTGCTTCAACTCCCAGAGCACAGCAGCTTTTCTTTCAGGGAACAGAGAAAAATAAATGGAAGCCGACTATCCAAACAAGCATAAGACTGAAAGAAATAAATACAAAGTCACTATTTGCACTGCTAAACTGAAACGCTCCTGGAACATTCAACCTTATTTCAATGCATGCTTTAAAAAAAAAAAAAAAAAAAAAAAAAAAAAGAAAAAGGCAAGTGAGGGATTTTACAGGGTTTAAAATAGATACTATCCAAAGTGCAGTATTTAGCTGGATTTAAAAAAAAAAAAAAAAGACAAAAATGGAGACAGAATTATAGGGAAACCACCAAACTGTTGGGACACACAACTGTGAAATGTGTAAGAGAGCTCTAGAAGATACAGGGTGAAAAGGTGTCACTACCCCTAGTGATGGGTGAATCTTAAAAGAGTTGGCAGGTTTAGTTTGGATAAGCCCCCAGAAGTCTGAGAGGCCATCTGAAGCTTATCCGAACCCTCAGAACCTCTCCGGTCTGCAAGAAGAGCTCTCTCGCAAGATTCCCGGCACTTGCTGCTTCTGGTCAGCCCAGAAATACCTTGAGAATGTCCCTCTTGCAGTATTTCAGCACTCTAAGCTTCTGGAAGAAGCCAGGTGCAAAGGTACCTGCAAAAGGGAAAAGCCATGAGAAGAAAAAAAGTTAACTCAACTTTTGGGAACCTCGTAAAGCTCGGTTTGAAACTGGGGATGGAAGAGGCAGGTTTGCTGGGTTAAACTGGACTGGCTGGCCCATCCCTAAATATCTTCAACGTGGGAAACGTGTGGGCTTCCTGCATGAACGTACGCGCTGCACCAGGCTCCTGTCTACGAAGGGGATGCCCAGACACTTACCATTTGTTTGCATAGAAGGTGCAAGATTTCAGCAAGCAAGACGCCGGCTCTTCCCACAGGAAGCAAAGGTTTGCTAAATTCTCTAGAATGAAAAAAAAACAAAACCCACAGAGATTTTTCCTTATAATTTGAATTTGGAATGCGAGGCAAGGGGTAATGATCAGACTGAGGCAGGAAATCACCTTTAACTTCTGCCAGGGACAAAGGATTTGATCCAGGCAGCACTGCCCATAAAGGACTTCAGTGATGCAACGCGCTTGCCACAACGGGGCTAATTACAAAGACTTTATTTTTATGTAACATCAAATCCACTAATTTTTGCGGGATCCTGCATTCAGATAGCAGGACCCTTTTTGGGGGAAAAAAAAGCTGTTCCTTTCTTAATACACTACTTACAGGAAAAGGGAACCATTCATATGGCTTTTAGTTAATCCCCAAATATATAAGGGGGGATACAAAATGGTCCTGGAAGCAGGTTCCAGTCCTGCAGTGAGGGTTTGTGCCCGTGTTTAAGGCAATGCCCAGGG
Organism: Tringa tobata; assembly: GCA_033628505.1. Lineage (NCBI taxonomy): Eukaryota > Metazoa > Chordata > Aves > Charadriiformes > Scolopacidae > Tringa > Tringa tobata. Next base: position 41,025 of record JAHREE010000392.1, on the reverse strand, counting down.
GGTGGTGATTGCAGTGAGACATAACGACTCCCGTGCGATACCTCCCTCTCTTCAAATCCAATTGTCAGCGTGCTCTCAAACGACTCCGACTGTACAACACCGGGGTGTTTTTAGCTCGGCTGAACCAAACAGGACTGAGGTAGATTTATGGATACAACTTCCACCCCTGAACGGTGACTATGGAGCAGTGAGCTCCCTTCCCACCACAGCCTCCGGTCGGTGCGAGCCCCGAAGGGTGCACAGGGAGCCTTTAATCAGCTCCTGCAAGAAGCTGAGCCTCTAACACTACTCCTCTTTTATCTGCTGATGGGAACCACGCTGTGAAGACACTCCAGCACAGCCAGGCAGAGAGCTCGGTTCACCAACAAGGAAAGAGAAGAGAATTGCTTACTGTATAAGTTCTCTCATAGAGATTCCTCCTTCTTTTAACATGGGGGTCACCAACTCAGCTAGGTACAACCAAATATGGGGTATATCTATGGCCATGTCGTCTGCCATCTCCAAGGTATCTGAAAAACTTTAAAAAGAGGAAGGCAAAATGTCAAATGTTAAATACAGTTTGAGACTTTTCCTGCAAAGCAAATCTGCACTTTAAAAATCTTTTGTTACAGAAATGAGGAGCGAATCAAGGAGCAAATCGAGGAGCAAATCAAGGAGCAAATCGAGGAGCAAATCAAGGAGCAAATTGAGGAGCAAAGAGAGTCACAAAGGTAACAAAAAACCCTATTTCCAACTTATGCTTTCAGTGTTTTAGAACTGCCAGGAGTGAAATTCTCTATGGGATAACTTGGGAAGTATGTGGAGAAGGGATCACTGTGCATAAAACCAGCAGATACATTGAGGAAAGCTCCATTTACAATAGTTCTTACAGCTCAGTAACAAATTGTTTGCTAACTACAAAACCTGTAAAAGTAAAGAAAGCACTTTTGTCTGTAAACACAAAATATCTAATAAATGGAGCCTTCTCAAAAAAATCCAAACATCTAGAGAAGGGGCTTAATAATACCAGAATTCCAAATGTAAGGCAATCAACAAAATGCCTGCAAGTGTGCAAAACAACACACGAAAGAAGTTCAATACAGCAGAGGGAGGGTTCTGTCCAGAACAGAAACATGACAGGACAGACCACAAAAATCACTCCCCAACTCTGGGTACAGTTTCCAGAATCACTCAAAACTCCTTTCCAACAAAAGCCTTGTAGGTGGCTTCGCTTCCCGTGCCTGGTACAAGATGATCATTTTTCCAGCTCTCCTGCCAGTTTTCATCATGATTCATTTCTCCCTGAAAATCCTGAGAATTCTGGGGGCTGGTTTAGTGACTGTAAATGTGTATTTTCTCTTGTGCATCAAACCCAGAAACCATCTCCTTTGCTTTGTTCTTTATTTACTCTGCTACTAGTCCAACTTAGGTGTATCCAAGCGTTTCTGCCAGAAATTGGTTCCCTGTTGTGCCTCTCTCCAGAGCTGCGCCGTGACCAGCACTCAGCCCATAACCCCTGATTACACAGCAATTTGTCTTGCCTGAATAAGTATAGTGGTTTTCTGTGTTCTTCTCATGCACTTGCTGAACACCACTTGCCCTTTCATCATCTTCAGGAGCTCTTTCACTTTGTTTATGCCACATTCAGGCTTATTTCATCAAGACCCTACTTATTTTGGCATCACAACTACTTATCCACACTCCAGGAAACACCGGAATGGCTTTAATCACAATCCATTATGGAAATGTATCACTTCAAATGAGTCGTTTTGACCATCAGCGACTGCGTGGACACGGACAAGTGCACTCCCTGTGGATATATATCTTTTTTTTACTGCTGTTCCATGTGGTTTTGAAGTTAGGCTGCCCAAACTTTTCCCGTGAGCTACTGGGTTGCACCACGATGACATTCACTGCCAGGCAGGGGCGCAGGGAGATCCCCATGGGAACGGTCAGTGGTACCACGATGAGATATGATGCAAATAAAGGCAGCAAGATGGGGCTAACGACCCAGAAACTCAGTCTCTGAAAGCATTATTCCATCTGCTGGCTGGTCATCCCTGTTGTAATCATCCTGTGAGGATTGATCTGTCCCGAGAACTTCCCTGGGAACATGGATCCTTCTACAACTGGACACCAGCTCAAATCCAGGCTGGGAACACAAAACCCAGAGAGCTGAAATGAACCAGTAGCCGAAACTCAGATCTTTTGGGGAAGGTCTAATCCATCTGATACCACATTGGGTGTGTATTCTTCTTCTCAGCCCCTTGAGGACACGTCTGCTCCTTAAAATTGAGTTGTCCTGTGAAATTACAT
>JAHREE010000391.1:295336-320298 GCA_033628505.1 Tringa tobata | reverse complement strand
GGAAGGGACCATAGAGATCATCTAGTCCAACTCCCCTGCTGAAGCAGGATTGCCCAGAGCTAGAGCATGTTACTCAGGACGGCATCCAGGCGGGTCTTGAAAATCTCCAAAGAAGGGGACTCCACGACCTCCCTGGGCAGCCTGTTCCAGGGCTCCGTCACCCTCACTGTGAAGAAGTTTTTTCTCATGTTTGAGTGGAACCTCCTATGCTCCAACTTATGCCCATTACCCCTCGTCCTCTTGTTGGCAACTGCTGAAAAGAGTATGGCTTCTTCCTCCTTCAACCCACCCTTTAGATACTTATAGGCATTGATATGGTCTCCCCTCAGCCTTCTCTTCTCCAGGCTAAAGAGTCCCAGTTCTCTCAGTCTTTCTTCATCAGGGAGATGCTCCAATCCTTGAATAATCTTTGTTGCCCTTTGCTGGACTCTCTCCAGTAGTTCCCTGTCCCTCTTGAACTGGGGAGCCCAGAACTGGACACAGTATTCCAGTTGTGGCCTCACCAGTGCAGAGTAGAGGGGGAGAATGACTTCCCTCAACCTACTAACCACGCTCTTCCCTATGCAGCCCAGGATTCCGTTGGCCTTCCTGGCCACAAGAGCACACTGCTTGCTCATTGTCATTTTGCTGTCTACCAGGATGCCCAGATCTTTCTCTTCAGAACTTGTCTCCAGCAGATCCATGTCTAACCTGTATTGATGCCTGACATTCTTGATGATGAGTGTGAATAAGGTCTAAGAGCAGAGGAGAGCAAGGAGCAGGAGGAGGAGAAGGGGGGCTCAGCACCTGGCTGGGGGAATTCAGGGCCAGACAGTATTATCTGTTTCTCACCTCATTTCCCAGGTAATGAATAAGATTCCATAAAGTGGAGATCTTTATGCAGATGGCCAGCAAGAAAGACAACAAAGCCATTAGGAGGAATTTAACACATTACTGCTGCCTCCTTGCTGTGGACTGAATTGTGAGGATGGAAAATAAATCTAGAAGTGGTATTTTATTTTTACTGACTTTGGTTGGATACCCAGCAAAGGTCCTTATGCCTTCCGTTGCTAATTTGTCTGGATGCCCAGGCTCTACTAAAGGTATTTAAAACAAGTTTTTGTAACTTCAAATCAGGGAAAAATAAGCCCCCACTTGTTACTAGAATCATCTCAGCATTTGTACCGATAAATGCCCACTTCTAAGCTGATGATTACATATTGTTTTTCACACAGTGATCTCACACACTAGATTTTTTTCACATAAAAATGTGGCTTGTGATGTACTGATTGCACTTCCATAAACATTCCCTTGGAGCTGATTATTGAGCAACTGGGCTTTTCTTTTTACATATGATTAAAAAATGAGGACATAAATTTCTGAAAAAAAAAATAAAAATCCCATTAGTGACCTGATTTCAACCCCTTTGAAACTTTCAGGAATGCTCCAGAGGCAAGTGCTGGCGTCTGCTGGATCGTCATCGGCATCTGACCAAAGGTGTGCCCCTTGCTCTGTACCTCCCTCCCGTCTGCTCAGGAGCTCCAAGTGGCTGAAGTCCCACAGGCTCGTGAAGGTAGTGATGTATTTGCTCCATTCTTTGAGGCACAAACATAATGAAGTCATCAGGTTTGACATCCTTTGGTATGTACCTGCGTGATGTCGTTAAACTGCTGGGACCAGCTCTTGGGAAACGGGGTTCTGTTGGCCGGGGTCAGGACTGGAGGAGCAGCGATGGCCCCAGTGAGGGGACCTGCCCTCAAAACCATTAAAGTGTGCTCGTTGCTGGGAAGGGAGAGAAACGTGACGACCCTGTTATGGTCTGGTTATCTCCAAAGGCAATAAAATATGTTGCTAACATGACGAAAAGGTAATGCTCCCTCGTACGTGTTCCTGGTGTGTTTAATCAGGCAGACATCATAAAGGCAAGAGTTATGGGGAATCATACCCTTAGGCATATGGTGCCATTGTAGAAATTTACCCTGCGCTGTGTATTGTTCATAGTTCCACTTCTTAATTCTGTGAAGTGGAGCTGTGCTATAGAGGAAAGATGATTTTATGCTAAGAAGAAATGTCATTAGACCCTAGTCTTTTCTTGACCATGCCTAGACCAGCTGTGGAGTTCAGTTGCTTCTTTAAACTCTTATTTTAAAAGGTGGAATAATAATCCTGACTTGACAGGGATGTTGAAAATTGTAATTAATTTCTGCTTCCAAAGCATTTTTGCATCTTCAGGGGGCTTTTCGTTAAAATTGTGTATCCTTACTCATTTTTATTGCATAAGCAACATAGAGAATAGGACCAAATGTTATTTATGAATGCTTTTTCATATAAAAAATGTAAATTCACTTTCACACTTGCAATATTTTTCTTTGTTTGCCACAAAACTTCAGACAGATGTTTCTGTTTATAAAAGCTAAAGGCCTACCTTTTCCCAGCGTCACTGGCGTTATTAAATTTCCCTGTCCCGCAGTGCCAAATAACGTGCTGCAACAGAGATAGGAATTCAGAGAGCACCTCTCTGGCCCTTCTGAGCCCCAGATCCCTGTGAGATGCTGGGAGGGAGGTGGGGAAGTGCCAGCAATGCCCCTCCACATCCCGTCAGCACGTCGTCTACCCGACCCTGGTGTGTTCGAACTGTCGAGCAGCCAGTGAAATGTTTCGGGGGCCATTTGGCAGGCAGCAAAGTAAAATTGAACATCCAGCTCTGGATAATTAAAGAGCATAAAAGATTGAGTGTACTTAATGTATTTACTTCAAATGCCTCTTTCATGTCCACTGAAGAATGCCACATATTCAAGCTCTACCCTAAACTGCTTAGAAATAAAATGGAACAAGGTGAAAGAAAGTCAAGAAGTTTAGCCACAATAAAAAGCTGTGTTTAACACTTCAGAGAGGGAAGAACTGATGAAGAAGGAGAACTGCGGATGGTGAGAGGAAGTATATCAGAGTGATTCCTTTTTTTTTTTTTCTTTTTCCTGGTTTGGTTTGCTTTTATATCTTGAAACAAACCTGCTTAGTCAGTCTTGCCTTTTTGGTGCTGTTTCATGGCACCAAAGCTGAGCTGGAAGAAAATTTTTGAACTAGTATGGAGTGAAAATCCAGCAAAGTTGAAACTTCCAGCCATGCTTGGTTCATACTCTCCCACTTGTACCTCAGCTCTGCTTCTTCTCTGAACCAGTTCCAGGTGTGTAAACCAGACATGGAACAGCACCTATAAAGACATTTTATCAAGATGGCTTTTATTTAATCCTTGTGACAATCTCTTGTTGGAAAGAAATAAAACATAATTTTAAATAATTATTGGAGAAATGAAAAATTTCAATTGCTTAGAAATGGTAGATGTTAAGATTAATGTTGGTGAAAAAAGATTATGGCAGATATCTGCATCCTGTTGCCCTTTTGGACAGGCGTAATCTATTGATGGTGCTCTTTGCTGTATTTTTTGTTTTATTTAATAAAAACTCATTGTTGAAGTCTAAATGAGATAAAACAGAATCACTCAGCTAAATGACACTTAGCTTTTCACTTGAGGGCTGAATGAGAACTGGCCTCTGCCAGGAGGAAATGTTTTTTTGTGTGAAGATACAGGGGAAAAAATATTGTCATTTGTATAACTCTATTGGGAGTTAGTTGAATGTTTTGCAGTACATGATCCTTTTTAAAAATATATGTATACTTATATGCAGTCATATTAACAGCAACTGAATGAAAAAAACCCCAGAGGTCAGTATAAGGAAATGGTAAGTCTTTTACCTGGTAATATTTTCCTTTCTTAAAGGCTTAATATAGTGTGCAAGATGGTTTCCTCAGCTGACTGCTCATACAAGCAAGACATACAAGTATAAATGAGTATCATCTAATATCACCAGAGAAAGAGCTTCCCGCTCCTTGGTGTGGAAAAGCCTGAATCTCCAATAACTTCAGTCTAAACCTTTACCTGGAGAAATATTATGTGACAAGTCCCCTCGGTATTTATGGGAATGGATGGGGCCAGGGAACAGAAGTTAGGCATTTAAAAATCCCTTTGGCCATCTTGGGACTCAGGTGACGTTTCAGGCTGTTTTCATTAGAGCAGCAGAAGGTCCCCCAGCAGCGATGTCCTGAGGACAAGTGTAGGTCTTCTGAAGGGTCATTCTCTCTGCAGGTCACACTTCTGACCGTCAGAGAAGGCTCACCATAATGATACCAACGCAATGTGGTCTGCAAACACACCTTTGAGTAAGTAATTGCCTTTTGATCAATGTATTTAACTCATTTAGCAGAAAAGCTGACAGCTGGACAGATTATGGCTTTTTTGGAGTACAGTGGTGCCTTTTTGAGTCTCCTTAATGAAATTGGATCTGTTGTTCTGTTCTAAGCACCACTGACAAAGTCAATATAACCAAGCGTGCTTTGACAGGGAACGTTGTCTCATCTCATGTATTAACTATAGCCTGGAAGATGACAGAATACAGCATTCTCCAAACACCGGGATCAATAGGAGTTCAGGTGGCACGGGTTTTTCGGTACCCAGTGAGAACAGGATACCTTCATCAGGCAGGATATCTGAAAGACATAAACGGAGATGTAAGACAGTACAGCCCTCTCAAGAGCTACGCCTATCACTTCATCGCGAGAGAAGTCAAAGGTATTAAACACAAAATGTGATTGAGGAGAGACGAAAGACTCAACCCCGATTTCTTTACATATCTTCTTACTCCGAGTGAGTGCCAGTGCTGCAATCTCAGCAGCAAGGATGCAACATTATTATGCTCACCTTGAAGAACAGAGGTGATCCCATCCCTGGGAGGGAGAAACTATTATATTGAGAAGCGGCGTTTGTGTGACATTCCCAGGAGAGGAGAAGAATAGTAATTGGGAGATTTTTATGGGGCAGCAGCCCTCATCTGCACATCTTACCAAGGTGCAGAAGATGTATCGTCACCTTCTGATGGAGAAAGGGCTAGCAGAGCTGGGAAGGGCACTGGATGCCTTCACCTGTGATTTTCTGCTGGCTGTGCATGGGCCATGCAGCAGCCGAGCAGCAAACTGGGGGGTCTCCCCTGCCCAGGCTGCTGCAGCCTCTGGTCTCCCAGGCACAGGGGAGGGCTGTGCCCAGGCAGCACCAACGGGGACGCTGGTTGGAGGCAGGGCTACAGCCATACCCACAGAATAAACAGAGACTGGTGAAGAGACCAACAAGGTGCTAGAGTAAGATCAGTCCTGTTTTATCATAGATAGACGGTCAATGGATAGTTAGTTCTCTTTGTTTGTTTGCTCGTTTTTCACTCCTCCATCTCCCTTCCCAGTTCATGAGAAGAGGTAATAATTAAAGTGATGAAACTGGAGGTACCTTCATCTTTCTGTATATCTTTTGTGACCAGAAAATGGGATTAAAAAACCTTGCAAAGAAAAAAGAAGACTGCAAAGTTTCAAGAAAACATACACATTCCCCCCTTCTTTCTTTTTGGAAGGTTCCCATGCTGTTCCCATCATGGGATATCCTGCTTTATTTGTTGTTTATTTGTTCATGAAAACAGAAAAGATTAATGAGCCTGACTTGCAAATGAGGGCTAAAGGTCTAACGCAAAAGGTTCCCTCCTCAAGTGATGCTGGTTCGTAACCCCTGTGAGACTCCCCTTTCGCCAGTCGCTGCGTGGGAATATGGCAGGAAATTAACTCCCATCCAGCCTTGCTTTAGATCTGGCAAATCCAAAGGACTACACTCGGCATAGCAAAGCTCAGCAGATGACTCAGTACAAGAGTCTCTAAAAAATCTTTGTCAGACTTGGAAAAGGATATAAGGGCCATGCCATGGGACAGTGGTGCAGCGCCTCACTCAGTACAGCGTGCTCTCAGGATTTACAGCTAATTACTGACAGCCAATTTTGCATTTATTTTTTTTTCAGTATCCTTGTCTCTGACTTGTGAATGGAGTCTTTCTTAAACTAAGTTACAAGAGGTGATAATAAAATGGAAGCAGTAGCTAAGGATTTCCCAAGCCTGGTCTCCTGCAGCCGCTGAAGTGCTCGCTGGTGACAATGCCAGGACGTGCCTCACCGGAGCTGGGGATGGGGCCAGAAAGTGGGTGTCTCTGCAGCAAGAGCAGAGAGGTGAAGGCTGCTGTGAGTTCACATGCACTCTTATCAAGAGGGTTAAGTGCCTACGTTAAAGAGTATGAGTCTGGACAAGTTTTATTGCCTTTGACATTCACTGTTGGTCTATCAATTCTCTGGATCAAAAAAACGTGCTTTGGCTACCAAAATCTTTATGATTGGAGCCTTTTCTATTTGCCAAAGGACTTGAGGTCCAACTAAAATGAGGTAAAATTGGATCATATTAATGCTGAGGGGTTAAAATCAAGAGGAGGTTGTTTATCACTAGTAATATGATGGGAAAAGTTAAAAACCCAAGCAGGTCTTCAGAGAAAGACATGGTTTGCTGTGACAGTGAGGGGTGTCCCTTCGGCAGGGTGGGGGTTCATAGACAGCCAGCGGGGGCGTGTGTCAGCAAGGGGCACACAAATTCCTGCTTGTACACAAATTCCTGACACAGGAGACCTTGGTCTCTATGCCCTGGGACACTGTAAAGCCCTGAGGTTTTTGGGAGATGAACCGGTCTGTGTCTTGCAGTGTCCTGACCCAGAGAACGGTCCGTGGGAACATCAGAGGGAGAGGATGAGAATTCACTGGTTCTTACTCAACTTCCCCATCTTATACCTACACCTTTGCGTTCAGCGTCCCTTGGCACACCTCTTCCAGGAGTTTGCCTACATGTTTTCTGAACACATTCACACTTTACGTTTTTTTTCAAAGCATTCTGTGGCAATGAGTTCCAAAATATAATTACATGTACTTCCTTTTGTTTGTTTTAGAACTGCTTCTAGATAATTTAATTTTATGCTTCTTATTCTTCTATTACATGAATGATTATTTTTTTCCTATTCACCCTTAATCTACCATTCAAAATTTTACAAACTTCATCATAACATCTCCCACTCTATGTATAAAGTGATTATATAAATCTCACATTTCTTTAGCATTTGGTAACCCATCAAATGTTAAAATAAAAAAACCTCCCCATAAGCTCTAGCATCGAAAAAATCCACAGCTGAAAAATGGCTGGAGATTTACACTGACTGGCTATTTTGGCCGAATAGAGCTCAGCCTCTGGGCAGATTTACACCTGCAGTTATAGAAATGGATCTCTCTGTGTGCAGGCTGTTTGGAAAAATAGAAAGTAGCTCTTGATGTTCCCCAGCAGTCGGGCTGCTGGCCCTGCCAAGGGCAGGAGCTGGTAAAGCTTGGATTTTATTTCCTTTGACACAGAGACAGGGCTGTGGAAAGCTGCTATAGGAAGAAATGAGCAGCACAAAGCACGATTAATATGAAATAACTAATTGGACCAGATCTCTGGAGAGAGAAGTAAGGATTACAGATAAAAGAAGCACAAATCCTTCTGTTTGTTCTCTTTAAATGAAAGAGTACTATTGTTTAAATTTCATCTTATTGGTATGCAAGGTAGAGAGCAGCGAGATTTTCTTCTTGCATTTTGTTCTCAAATGTTTAAAAGGGTGACCTTTCAAGTTGCTTAATGAATATGCCAAATACCTAATATCAATCAAATGCCTAAATATCAATCATTTCTTTTAATAAACCACTGGTAATGGTCTGTCCTACCTCACGCACACAGGTTTTTTCAGCCCATTTGCTGGGCAGATGCTGGAGGGGATCAGCGGGTTGTAGGAGTGTCGGTCACCGGCCCAGCTGGGCGTGCGGCCCCCGTGCTCAGGACCTGCCACTTTACCGGGCAAAAGGGATCAACATGGAAATGTTTTCCTTGAGAATTAGGGTTCTGGAAACCTGAGTGTGTGTTTTTGTGTTCAGATTATAATTTGGATGAGTGGGGAACTGCTCAGCAGCCTGATGAAGACTTTGAGCTTTGATTTTTTTCCCCTCCTCTACAGTGCAAAACCAAAGACTTTCCAATGATCTGGGGAGGGGGGAGGAGGAGAGACAACCTCGAAAAGGGTTTATTGCCCGGTCGGGAGGACGCTCAGGTGCGTGGTGGGAAGCCTGTGCTCTTGTCCCTCGCGCAAGCACAGACCATATTGTTCAGTTTCCCTGAAAGTCTCCCTGGTTTTGATCAATACTTTCATCTAGTGCTGAGAAAAGGTTTCCAGTTGAAAATGTAGTTGAAACAGCTTTGTTCTCATAAGTGTTTTCCATGATAATAAATCAGCCTTTTGAGGGAGGAATAAATTCTATTGCTGTTTCTTTGCTGGCACTACAGTAGATTCCTGAGAGCAGAGACTTGTGTCGGTGCAGCCCAGACACGGCTCTGCCCCCGCAGCCACTGTGGCCGTGGCACCTGGACTGCTGTGGGGGAACCGCTGCACCCACGAGTGACTTAAATGTCATGTGTCTGAATCTTCACTACTTTTTTAATATCCATTCTATTGTAAGCTGCATTCAGCTACGTGCATACAGGTGAGGAATGGCATTCCTCTCGGCAGTTAGTAGTGTATAAGTGCAATGGAAATGAAAAATATTGCCCAAGTTCAGGCATTTTGGCCCATCTCCCAAGCAAGGGGAGCTGGTTGCCCCTTTGCTACAGGTGGGGAGAGAAACAGATTTTTGCAGCCCACTGGAAATCTGCAAGAATCAGTGCTCAAATGGAGAAACAGTTTTAGAGCCATGTTGCTCAGCAGGTCCTGGCTCTTGGGGTCCCGTGACGGCTGCTGGGACAACGGGCCAGCATGCGATTGCATTTGCTTACAGGATCTGGAGCCGGCAGTGAAACTGGAAATGTGGCCAATGTTTAAAATAGGAAAACCCAAGCTAAAAGGATACCTGTTATCACTGTTCTGTTCCAGTGGCCGCTACAGGTCTCTGGCAGCTCTGAGCCAGAAGAGTTGGAGCTGCTGAGGAGCATCCTGCTGCCTGTTCCAGGAACACTTCTGCTTTCTGGGGCCAGGGGTGTCCTACTTACAATCCTTTGAACAATATTTCTGCTTACCAACCACAGTATTTTAACACAGAGAAAATTTGCCCTGGAAAATCGGGAGTTCTCCACTCAGGGGAACTTTTGTTCCATTGCACCTTTGGGTGTGTGTTTGGAGACAGCAGAAGGATGAGCATAGCGTGCTGGAGCTTGGCTTGTTTACAGCACAGTTTTACATAAAGTGTAGCTCCGTATGTGAGCTGCATCTCTGGATTTGCACAGCAATCCACGTATCCTAACAGCCTCTTGGGAGGCCACAGGCTGCAGCAATAAAATGTATTCGGCTCGGGATGCAGAACTTGGATCAACCCTTTTTTCCTCACGCAGCGCTGGTCTCAGCGTTGTCGTGTTATGGGGGTGTTAGATGCACACAAACACAGCACCAAACGCCTTGTAAACGCAGTCTTCTGTATCCTGGAGTAAATGGCTTGACAGAAAAAGAGAGATTTGTCATAGGGTCTAAACAATCTTACCCTGAATTACTGCTTTGTATAAAATGTGAAATGCAGAAGTGCGCTAATTCACATTGCAGGCCTGGATACCCTCCCAGCTAAAACCGGGAAGAATATTAATAGGTTGCTGAAATACTTCAACTTCAGAGGATAAAACAGCTGAACCCCGCTGTTCACACAGGGTGTATCTCTAGTTACCAACTAGAGAAGCACTTCAAACAGAAATGTATGTTTCTTCTGAAGGGAAAAAAGCCTAGGTGGTAGATGAGTGAAAGCTATTCTTTACTTATTTCTGAAAAATAAAATAGCCTATTTGTACATTGATTTATCAAGCTTATCCCAACCATCTTCCGGCCAGAATTCACAATCCTCTCTCTTTGTTTCTCTCCATGCTACAGCACACAGATCGGGCCTGCACAGTGGAAATCAATGCAGCTGCAGGATGCCTCCGGTGCCAGCACACTCCGCGGCTGCTTTGATTAAACTCTACTAAAGCATAATTATCTGGGATGCCGTGCTAGTTCCTTGGTGATGCTCACGCAGCTTTCCAACCGGAAAACATTTTATCAGGGCATCAAAGCCCCACACGACATGTCCTGGAGAGAGAAAACTGCCATCCTCGGGATGGGAAAACCTCTGTATAACATCCAGCTTTTGTAGCAGATAGAGTACCCCCATAGGTACTTCTGCCCCCAGATTTGAGGGCAAACCTCTGCTTCATCTGGGTTTGGGTGTTCTACCAGGGATCAAGTTCATGGCTTTTGCCAGTGATTTGGGCAGCCCCATGGGGTGGTACCAAGGGGTGACTCGAACAGAAATTCCCCATTTCTCCTAAGGACGATGCTGCTGGTGGTGGCAGGGGCCGGCCGTGCCCCAGCTCTCTTGGAGATGCAGTGGTCCTGTCCTGGTGCTGAGCATCCCCCCCAGCCCTGTCCGAGCCCCCGCTTCCTCGCTCCTGTTCATGCAATATGGTCAGAGTAACAAAACAATCTCCAACGTGACATTATCCTCTGGCAATCCCCGGCTCCGGCGTTCTCCAGGCAGGGAACAGAAGGAGAACTGTCATGTTAACATTTTAGCTGACTCCAACCTCCTCCTTTTTTTCTCTTTTTTTCCAAGGCTGTGTATAAAATCCGCCTCTTCTTCCCTGTGCTGCCAGATGAAACTGCTGTAGAGAACTTCTCCTAGCGTGTGAAAACCCCTGCTTTTCTCAGGGAGGGTTTGAGGCGCCAAATGTCGGTGCAAAGCCCGAGACAAGGGGTGAGTCAGGATGATTGCTGTGGGCTTCAGAAGAGGTGCTTTCATCCTGCCGTGCTCTGCCAAATCAAAACTGTTATTTTGAAAGATTTATATCTCTGCAAACTGGGCCTATGCCGGCCAGGTGTCAGCAACTGTATTTCAACCCCTTTTCTCCCTTTTTGATGATCGGAACAATCAGAGCTCAAGATCCAGCTTTTTCTGTGACGAAGGGGCAAAGCTTTATGAGGGGATACAGGAGGGAAAGATTCCACTCAGGCAAATTCCTGCAGTTACAGAGAGCAGCAAGCAGGACTTTCTGTGACACTGTTTTGTACTGTTTCTATCCAGAACGTGTAATACCTACGTCCTCTGCTCTTACAGGTTTCTCAGACCTGCCCTGGAGGGGTCCCCTGTGTGTGCCCTCTCCTGCCAGCAGTGCCAGAGGCTTGGCTGGGTGGTCACCCAGAGCCTGGCTGTGGCTGGTGCTTCTCTGGAGGTGGCACAAGCACCCACGTCCATACTGTCCGTTCCAGCAAGTGATTCTCTAGAGATCAGGCTTTTTCTCTCCCACAAAGCTCTCTTGTTGTTTTTGTTTTTTTCTGGGATGAAATTCCCAGCCCTCGATGGCCTCCTGATGAACACCTGAATGTTGTGGTGTCTCTAATCACTTGGGGCCACTTGGGAGAACGAGAAGATACCTCTCCAGCGGCCAGTGGTGCCTCATTGAAAGCTGAGATGGGAGGATATGATAGACAAGCTCAAAGCCACCCTGTTTCCAAGCAATGGAGACATTCCTAGGCTCACTCCTATCGCCAATTATAGAAAGTAAAATGAAAGAGCTGTCCTCTGGGCCAGCAACAAGCCAGCACACTTCTGCTAAAAATAATTTGATGTGTGTTCAGCAGGGCAGGTTCTCAGCAAGGGGAGGGAGCAAAGGAATTCAGTTTGTGCCGGTTTGTTGAATATACGTGGTCCCCTGTCTGTGACCGACCCGGGGGCACACGCTGGAGTGTCACATCAGCCCCATCCCACGTCCGTCCGCTTTTCTTCATCATTTTCCAGCATCAGAGAAACCTTCTGCTTCGCTGTAGTGCCAATAGCAGACACTGATGGAATACGGGGCTTTATTTTTCAACTTCTGCTGTTGCCTGCAGTGTTCCTCCAGAGTTTTGGGAAAAGATATTGCTTTGGTTTTATTCTGTGAAGCTTTAAAACAATTCAGCGCTATACTCCAGTACCTACACAGCAGCTTCTGGAGTCTGGATTCCCCCAAACATGATTAATGAGAAATCTTAATGATGAGCCATGCCGCCTGCTTGTTTTTAAACCTTTAGTGAAGAATTATATAAACAATTCTATAACCAGCAAAATGAAATACTGGTCTTTTGCAGCTATACCTTCCTATACAAGATGTGCAGGGATTTCTTTCCCGCTGAGGGTCACACACTTATTGTGGGCACTTGCTAAGTTGGACTTTCCAAAATCTCAGTGTCCTGGCAAGAGAGGGACCCAAAGCCAAGAGCCAAACCCTGTGGACTTACTTAAAGGAACTGGAAGAGAATTTGCTGATTTTGCCTTTGTGTTTTGTTTTTTTGTTTTTTTTTTCAGATGACCAACAGCGATGGAAATAATAAATAGATAATGAAATACTGGCTCCCTAAGGATTTGGCTTTTGCAATCTGCAATGTACTGATGTTTAAAGTGCTAACAACAGCTCATGAAGGTCGAAATTCACTTGAGTTATGCCTCTTTCTTTTTGATCCCAGAAGCAATCCCACACGGACAGTTTAGCCAAGACAGGTTTATTGTCTCAGGAGGACGCAGCCTCCCCGGGGGCCGTGGGGAGCCCCCTCTGACACCCAGGGCTTGTGTTTGCAAACACTGCCCGGGGCGGGGTTTTTTTCTTTAAGTTGCTTTTCACACAGGTGTTTTGGGAGCAGTTTCCTTTGTACCGGGAGCACCATTTGTATATGAATGCTGGAATTTGTACACAAACGAGGCTGTCTCTAATCCCTCTGTTATGAAACGTGCCATAAAAGCAGCAAACAGAGAATACTCTGCAGTTTATGCTGTGGACACCCATCCTCCCTGGCTGCAGCAGCCGTGCTGGGGGTGAGCTTTGCCCATTCCCAGCTGCTGCTCATCATCTCGATCTGCCTGTGATCACTCCTTAATCTCCTTCATTCCAAATGAACCTATTAAGTGAGGCGATACCCTTTAAATGGCTGGAAGCAGCCAGGCTGTGCTTGTTTGCTGCCCAGCCTGTGCCTGGTGCCCAGGCAGCTCTGCGGGCTGGTCTGGGCGAGTGGCTGCGATGAAGACGAGCAGGTAGGATTGCTCTAAGGTTGGTTTTCTTCTCAGCTGGTGTGATTGCAGCTATAAAGGAAATTTTGTCTGTGTGCTAGGTGATGCTTACATCCAAAACAGTGAAAGAGAATGATCTGAGGTGTGATGACAGACTCTTCAGCAGCTAATGACAGTACGTGTGGGCAGCCAAGGGGAACCTGTAAGAACCATTGTGAGAAGTGAATACAACATGTGACGTTGCAAGATGTAACTAGTCTGGTTATAAATCCATAAGTCTTCTTTTGGAGAGTATTTGGATGTTGTGGGAGATAACTGGAACTGGAGGTTCCAGAGACAACTGGAAGATCTAAATAGGAGCTGTAGTTAATTAGCTGAGATGAAGTTACCCATTCCAGGGTTTCTATACTGCCTCCAGGGTGTGAGTGACCCCGCTTGTTCAGCTGCAGCGGGGGGAGCAAGTCCTCTGTGTGTGCCGTGGAGCAGTGTGGGTGCTCCAGAGCCCGGTGGGGATGCTGGTGGTGATGTCCCATCAGTGGGTGAGGGACTGCTGGCTGCCAACTGCCCAGGCAGATCTCTCTGTGCTCCTCTGGTTTCCCTGCTTGGCTCAGGCTCTTTACACCATGGTGACAGTGCTGTGCCTCTGGTATGTTCAGGAGGGGTTCTGTAGCCCTAGGGAGGGGACATCATTGTGATGTTTCTTGTGTGCAGTCACCTGAGTGTTAGGTCTCCTGCTGTGCTGCTTGGGGGTGCTGGGTGCTGCAGTGGTGGCTTCCATTGGGGTCCTGCACTGAGCAGAGCCACAGCGAGTTGGCTTCTTCCCTGCACCAAGAGAGGGGTGGGGGATCCCCAGCGGGGTATCCAGCTCACGTACCACATACTGGTTAGTGAGAAAACCATCCTCCTTGTCACAATGTTAGTTCTCCACAAATTCAGGCTTTTTTCCCTTAAAGCAGCTATGTGTAATTGATCGATATATGGCCACAGAAGGAGCAGTCAGTACCTGGTGAGGCTGTTCCCTCGGAGTCCTGCTCTCCCAACACAGCCCAAGCACACTAACCAGGTTTCTGCCTTTCTCCAGAATGTGCACTTTAGAAGCTGGTTCTGTTCTCTTTCCTTCACCTCATTGCTCAGCCTGGCATCATTTTAGGGAACATCAGGATGTATTTGGAGCATTCACTTCTTGAGCAGTTACCTGCTTGACCTTTTCTCAACCCTTTTCTCTGGGGTAAGTGTTACAAAGGGAGGAATTGCCATCTCTCTTTCCCCAATTTCTCATTCTATAAACACAGTAAAAGGCAACAAAGTCTCAGTTGTTATCTTTATAAACCCTGGAGTGCTTATAAAGACACCTGCAAGTGTTCCCTGGCAGCTGTTCCTTGGTTTAGGTCTCCCTGAAGAGCAGCCATCTCCACCAGCCCCGTGCCCTGAGCATTAATGCTTGTCCTGTCCCACACACTGCTGCAAAAACGTCCACTTCCTTTTCCTGTGGGCAAGCTGTGGCTGCCCCATCCCTGGAGGGGTCCAAGGACACGTTGGACGGGGCTTGGAGCAACCTGGTCTGCTGGGAGGTGTCCCTGCCCAGGGCAGGGGGTTGGAACTCTATGATCTTTAAGGTCCCTTCCAACCCAAACCATTCTCTGATTCTATGATCTAGGCAATATCCGTTTACCATAAACAATTTTGGGGAAAATATGGTACTTGTTCACAAGTGGCGGGAGGAGTGTGGGGACACAGGACCACCTGACCTGTTCTTCCTTTTGGTAAAACTCTGCTTGTGCTACTGAAGCTCAACATACAGATATTGGAAAATATTTACGTGGTTTTGGAAATGAAGGGAAACCCTTTCTGTTCTTGGAGCCCCCTTTTCAAACAAAGCATTGGAGTTCATGAACTTGGACAAGTAGACCAGAACAGCTTTGGAGGGGGAAGGGACAGAGTCTGGTTTATTATGGGAAAAATATGCTTTTTTTTCAGAGGTAAACCACTGCACCACTGAAGTTCTTGCAAGTCTGTTTTTGCTGCTTGTATTGGAAGAGGCTTTGGGCATTTTGGAGGCTTACATGGGCAGCTCTCCAGAGGAAAACCAGCAGTCCTGAGAAATCTCACACACAGTTCTGGGTATGGGCTTTGTAAACCCAGCACCTTGTTCAGAAGGCTTCGAGATATTAATTGGAAACATTGCCCTAAGCGGGGAGGCAAAGAAGTAGGAGAGTTTCCTTCATTAATTTTGCAGCAGCACTAGTGTTTGGGGGTCAGTCTCTGGAGGATGGGGCTTGGAGTCCTGGAGGTGCCCGGTGAGCGTGCCCTGCTGCGTGGGGCAGGGTCGGGCAGGGGTGTCACACTGCCCAGTGTCACACCACCAGTGTCACACTGCCCAGGCTGGTGCCGAGGGATGACACAGGAACAGGGTGCAGAGGGTAAGCCTCGAGGTGTGAACTGCTGGTGGCCAGGAGTTTGGAAACTTACCTAAGTTAAAGTTTATCTTGAGTGAAACTCGGGCAGCATGGGTGAATCCTGCACTGCAAGAGCCATGGTTTGTCTTGATGGTTTCAATTAAACACTAAAAATTCATTAAATTTTAATCTGTTCTGTCTCCTCTCCCATACAACGTGCTCGCCCTGTTTTGTGCTTTCTGCTCTGTGCCCAACAGAGATGGTAAGATGTGCTTGGAGCCAATACTGATTAACATCTTGATTATTGACCTGGCTGATAAGACAGAGTGTCCCCTTGGCCAGCTCGGAGATAAGACGCTGGGGGAGCAGCTGACGGATAAGGCAGCTGCACTGCTCCGAGGCAGGCTGGAGAAATGGGAAAACAGGGAATGAATTTCATTAAAGTGAAACGCCAAGTTCTGCACCAGTGTGTGCTGGGGGCCGACCAACTGGAAGGCAGCTTTGCAGAGAGACCTGGGCTTCCTGATGGACACCACGTTGACCATGAGCCAGCAACATGCTCTTGCTGCAAAAGGTCAGGAGCATCCTGGGCTGCATTAGGAACTGTGCTGCTGGCTGGTCTAGGGTGGTGGGTTTTCTGTCTGAATATAGGAAAGAGCTATTTTTAACGTGAGGGCGGTCAAACACTTGAATGGGTTGCCCAGAGAAGTTGTGGATGCCCCATCCCTGGAGGGGTTCAAGACCAGGCTGGATGGGGCTTTGAGCAACCTGGTCTGCTGGGAGGTGTCCCTGCCCAGGGCAGGAGGGTTGGAACTGGATGGGCTTTAAGGTCCCTTCCAACTTGAACCATTCTTTGATTCTATGATAACTGGATGCAGGTGTGAGCAACCTGCTGTAGCTGTCCCTGTTGAGCAGAGGGGTTGAACCAGATGTTCTCCAGAGCTCCTCGCCAACCGTGGCTATTCTCTGGCTCCTATGAGCTGCTACTGATGTTGGTGATCAGCAAAGCAGAGGAGCGTGTGGCCTGAATTCCTCCACATTAAGCTCAGTGGTTCAGGGACACCTTTATCTCGTGGGTGGTGGCAGTGGGTATGCTGTGGCTCCATGTGTGGAGAGAACTCAATGCAACAAAGCACAACTAAGAATGGATATGGAAAAGTGAAAGGAAATACTGTTGTCTTATCCCTGGTTAAGCCAGTCTGTTCTCATCCAGCTGAAAGCAAAGACAGTGCCAAGTGCCCAGTGGAAACCCCTCCATGCAAGGGCTCTGCTTTTGTATTTGTTTTGTAAAGCTCCAGTTAATATATGAATAATGGGTGTGTGATTATTCTAAGAAGAGCCAGCTGGTTGTGCCAGGAAGACTGGGATTCGTAACAGCCTTGAGATATTTTTCTCATTTTGCTCGCAATATAAATGATACTTGAATTAATATTCATGCTGAAATAAAATCTGAGGGGGCCTTGGTAGTAAACCAGTAAACAATGCAAGGGAAGAAAAGGCTTTATGGTAGCATAAAGATGCAGAATGAAGGGGAGATTGGGGGCTTGTTGTCTTCTGTTACATCTTTCAAAAAAACAGAACTAATATTATGCCTTTGTGTTCTATTTTGCCTTTGTCCGGGGACATTAATTATCCTCAAACAGCACAAGTGAGTGACAGAGCAGAGAGTTACCATGTGGAATGCGGGACAGTTAAGGCATCATAATAAAACCCATTAAAGTGCAAAACATTTATAAAGCCATCAGAAGCCCTGGTTGGGTTAGACCCGGTACCGGAGCAGAGTTAGTCATTTACCATATGGGACTAATGGAGCACGGGCTCTGTATCGCTGGAGTGTGTTCACATAATCCATTTTCCGACATGGGGAATACACACTGCACTGTCTGGGGATATTTTATGCTGCAGAAAAAAGACATGGCCTTTGTTTTCACATGTTTGATGTCGTTTTCTCTCTGTTTTCCTCCTGAATTAGCAATATCACACAAGGAAGCAGTGCTTTCTTGCGCAGTAAGTGTTGCTGTTCTATTTAAGCGAGGTTGAGATTCCTGTGAAGTTACACCAGCTGGCAAGCACGCTGTACTCACGAGTGGGTGACGAGCACTACCCCTCCCCTTCCTTTGCGTGGAAATAAGGGATGAGCACAGATTAATTATGACTGAGCTCTGTTTGCACAGAGCAAACACGGCTCTGAGCAGCTCCGCGGATGCGTTGAAGCAATGATGGGTAACAAGGAACACATTTTACAGCAATTAATACAAACTGAGGATTGTCCTTCCAACTGGTCAGTAACTATCACAAAATACTGTATGGAAGGTCATTATCAGTAATAGGAACTTGGATTTTGCAGATAAACACCTCTCTATTGTACAACCTTAGACTTCAATGGCCAGTGCCCCAGGTAATTGTCGTTGCAGCAGAGGTTCCTGCTTACCCTTTACTGCCTTCTTCAGGTAGCTACGGTGTGATCCCGAATGTGATGTCTGCCCACCTGCATGGTCAACAAGTGAGCAACTGGCCCACGGCCAGCCTTTCAGCTGCCCAGAGAAGAAACTCATGAATTTAAGTATTACTGCTTGTTTTCTGAGATTATGTGAAAGCAAGAAAAAACTGTGGTGGAGAAGGTTTGTCCTGCAGGGGATTATCCTGTTTATCTTGCGGACTTTTTTGGTTTAGCGGAGATGACCATATGCATTTTTAGATTGGGAAAGATGACCTGGAGGAATAGGTGATTCCCTGTTTTACCACCCCTACTTTGTTAACCCTTTAGCAGCCCCTTATGATGGGGGACTGGAACAAGCGTCCCAGGTCATGAAGTCTGTGCTCAGCTCTCACGGGGGTTCAGGTTACTTTGCTCATTCACTGTTAAGAACCACCCTAAAACTGACTTTTCTTGCTTCTGCATTGAAATATCACCCCAGTGCCTTACTCTTTTTCATCCATTTGCGAGCCAATTAGCACACCTCCAGGGAAAAAAAAAAACAAACAACTTGCAGTCTAGATGAATGCACCCATACAGCTAACGGGAGATCTCGCTGCTGCTTTTTAACATGATTTTAAAAAATGAATCAAAAATGGATAGGCACTGAAAGAGTTTCAGCCATGTGGCCACGCAGGAATTGACTGAGCCCTTATGCAGGGGAATCAGGAGCGGAGCAAAGGAGGATGCTGTTCTTGTGCCGTGCACCGACCGGCGCTGGTGGGGGCGAGGCTGGGGACAGCACGGCTCCTGCCCCGCAGAAAGCTGATGGCAGGCTTCACGGGTGTGTTACACAGGCTTAGCCAAAAGCCACACTTGCCATTAATTCCAGCTCATAAACTCCATCATTGCAGGAGGTTGTGCTGGAGACAAACAGCAATGAAACAAAGTGACTGTTGGGAGTTTTCAAGAAAAGCAGCAATGGCCAGAAAAGCAGAAAACAGTTGTGGCTGCCAGGAAATAAGATGCATCACAGAACAAAAGTCAGTCACTCCATAACTGTTTTGGCACACACAGCAAGTGGCTGGATGGCTGGAGAAGTGTCACTCCAACGCCCTTCACATGGATAACCGCCACCAGCTCAGGCAACATCCATTGGTGCATCTGTTTAGGTTTAAAATGCCTCTGGGTCCTGCTGGAACGGTGGTTGTTTGGTGCCGTGGTTTTGGGCTGAAGCAGGGGTTATCTGTGCCGGGGGGGCCCTGCCTGGGTGGGGGCCACAGGCTGGTCTTGGGGTGCTCTGAAGGGCAATGGGGTGCCAAGCACTGGTGGTGGCTCGGGGCTGGAGGTGCAGTGCAGAGGAGTCTACTTAATTTTCATTTCATGGGATTTCCAGTTTCTGAATTGATTCCCCAGTGTGGTGCCTTTATTGTCAGAATTTGGGGTAGAAGAAAAAAAAAAGAGGAAAAAAAACAAAACACCCTGACAACTGATCCTGCCAGTGATGTCTAGTTTGGTCACAGTTAATATTTTTTTCACCTTATTTCCTTAGAAATATGACTGTTATTTTTCTCCCTGGTTTCATGAAACCAATTTGCATCCGAGATGCATTTTCTGGGATCTCACAGGGATGGGACTGGCATTGCCTCTCTAAACAGAGCACCATATGCTTCATTTTGTGTGTGTTTGCTGCCTCCAAAATGCTCCCAGATAATCTGACTGGCTGAGTACATGACAAAGTACCAGCGAGGTGTTAGAACACAAACGCTGACTCTCTAACAGAGAGGAAAAAGTGATAAATGCTTTATTCCTATGAAGAAAAAGATAAGGATGTATTTTGGGAACAAAATTGACAGTTGCAATACCTGTTACCATTTTTTAATCTTAAGATCAAGAATGTAAGGAAAGGAGATAGACTCTATCATTAAATCTGCATTGGTTTTGTTTGAAAAACAAACATGGTATCTGACTTTCAAAGTGTCTCTTACCAGAGATGCAAAGGAATTGTAGTCAGGTTTTCAAAAGCATTTGAAAATTAGGTACCTTATTTCCTTATACACACAAAGTTAGCAAGAGTTAGTCCCAGATCGTGTATGCAAAACCTGGGGCTTTTCTCTTTAGAAATGGATATTTTTGTTTTTCAGTCAAGCAAATAACAAAAATTCCAGAGAACAGACATTATGCTGGGAAAAACAAAACACATCTGAGAAATGGCTTAGTAAGAATAATGCTGTTTTTTGGAAAACCTGCCTTACGCTGTCTTGTTCTGAATTTCTCCTGCTTTTTTTTTTGTATTGCCTGTGGTGTTTGGTGGGGGTGGGGGAGGGGGGGATGGCAAATTTTTGGTTTAAATTGGACAGATGCTGTGGCACCCCCTTTTCCCTCAGTACCTGGCTGCTCTGCTCTCAGGCCACAGACACCTTCTCCATCGGACACTGAGGATGCTGGTGCTGGTTCACCGACTCGGGCATGTTTTTCCCAGATTCCTGGGATGAGGCTATTGTGGATACACACACGAGTGTGCAAACAGTGTGTTTGAAGGGTGATCTTGCAGTTGCACAGCCCATGTCCTGCATCTCACAGCCTCGTCTTCCTCCAAGCTACCCAGGAAAGTCTGAGGGTCCATGGAACAACAGGAATATTGCTCAATGTATCAACATTACAGAAGCAAATTATGATAAATTACCTTTTGTGTGCCCACCGGGAAGGTTTCGCAATGATCATTAGCCCTCAGAAAGTCTTTGGCTTCCTGTGGTGGTCTAATGATTGCACTCTCAGCTCCCAGATAAATCACGGGTGGAGCAGCAGGAGGGCCCTGTCACGGGGGGAGAGATCCCTCACAGGTATCGCTGTTCTTTTCTTAAATCCCACAAAAGGGGTGGGTGACACTTGAATCCTGAAGAGCTACCATAGAAAGCACTCTTTGGTGTCAGTCACCACTGACAGCAGGTAGGACTTTTACTGTGGTGTGTGTTTCTCCAAAAAGGTCAGTCCTTCACTAATTATCAAAGCTCAGATTTACCTCCTTATTCATTCTGTTCGGCTTTTCCACATCAGCATCATTTATTTCTGATGGGTCACTCTCTGCACCTGCAAAGAGCAAGCACCGTGGTTTTACATTTGTAATCTGTGGGCTCTCTCTTCCATTTGCCTCCTGCTGCAATTCATTACTGGGGGGGTGTGTGTTTCTGTGGGTCACACGAGGGAGATGCTGCCCTCCAGCTCTTCCCCCGCAGCCTGCCAACCTCTTATTCCTAATAACCTGCTTCTGTAGGGCCCTTTGTCATGGCAGATGGCCATGAAGTCACCCAAAGTATGTGTGGTAGGGAAATGTTCTCCATGTCATTCTGCTATCCATGGGCATCAGAATAAATCATGGCATGGGATCCCACGTTCTCGCCTTCAGTTTCCATGCTGGTAAAAATCAGTTTATTTGTCCTTTCTAGCTGCTGGCCCTGCTGATCTGGTCTCAGCTGGGATACAGGGTTCTCATCTTTCAAATCATCGGTCTGTGTCCTCAGTTATGTCCATGGGGCAGATGTGCAGGTGAAGAATTGTAAAATTCCTCTGTTTCCAGCTGACTCCCAGTGCAGCCCTTCTGTCCCTGGGGGCTGGTGCAGGTGTAACCTCCTGGGCCTGAGCAACTAATTGTGTTGGAGCTGGAGGATCCAGTCCTCGGTGTGTCCCAGAATGACAGAGTTTTATCACCTGCCCTGGGCAGCAGCACCAGGAGCTGCTCGCCCTGTCCCAGGCAAGTGCGGTGTCCCCGGGATGCTGAGATGATGTCCTGCTAATGACCCCCCCGGGTACGGAGGCGGATGGTAAGCAGTGAGGTGGGGTGTAATGATGGGGGTTTCTGTCCTAGTTTCGAGTGAGTTTCAGCTGCTCTCAGGCTCCTTAAAACCTGACCTTTCCACTCCAGGCTCCTCCGCTCTCTTTCCCCGTGAGGTTTGGCTGATTGAGCTGCTCCTGACTAATGGCAGCAGAAAAAAAACACTTTCAAGCACTTCAGTGTTTCGCCTGCTTGAAACTCGGAAATCCTGTTGAGTACCTCCATTTTACTAGGATATTTACTTCAAACTTGAAGGCGGTTTTTTCCAGAAATATATTTTGCTTGGTGTCCTCAATTTTCACTAATGAATGCGATGGTTTTGCTCGGTCACTGCACTGTTTTGGGGATGCTGTCGGAGGCAAGGACCCATCTTTGGGAGTGTGTGGGGCTCGATGGAGGGTCCTGGGTTTGGGGGTGTCAGAGAGCCCCTGCTGCAGCCTCTGCAGGACTGTACGTACCCCTCATTCCTCAGAGCAGCTTCTCCAAGGGCAGACTCAAGTCGTGGCCGCTTCCTCTTGGCACAAGGACATACAAGAAGATAATAGGTGGGAAAAATAACAGTTGATCCTGAGGCTGAAACTGGAAGCTGTTTCTGAATATAAATTAGCATGTGACCTCAAACTGTCCTGTTTTCTGCCTGCTTGTCAGCATCTCTCCTTGCCTAAGTCCAGCCTTTGTTTTCCTCTTGTCCCTCTTTCACTTTGGTACCCTTTTCGTTGTCCTGCTACTGGCACAAACCCACACTGACAAGCTCAAGAAACCGCAGCTTGTCTCAAAATGGGTGCTCTTCGTTCCATTCAGCAGCGATGTAAAAACCCCAACTCTAATGAGTGATTCTGTGCTATTGCATACCATGGATGTCAAGAAAAGGAAGAAAAACTTAAGTAAAATATTAGAATCGCAGAATGGTTAGAGTTGGAAGGGACCTTAAAGATAATCTAGTTCCAAACCCCTGCCCTGGGCAGGGACACCTCCCACCAGAGCAGGTTGCTCCAAGCCCCATCCAGCCTGGCCTTGAACCCCTCCAGGGATGGGGCAAACACTTCCAGGGACGGGGCAATATTCTCTTTAAAATTAATTTTAATTTTTTTCTCAGCTAGACCAACACTATCTATTTTCTGGTGCTATTTTAAAACTAGATTTAGTTTACTGCCCTGTGAATATCAATGTTTTACTGACCCGTGATTTGTCACAGCTGTGGCTCAGGGCCAGCTGGGATCATGGAGACTGCTGGGCTGCCCTACCCTTGGCTCTGCAGCCCCTGGGCAAAATGTCACCCTTGGTGTGACCGCTCCTGTGACAAACGGGGCTCAAGTCTGTCACTTAAACCCCTTCCCTGTGCCCCTGCAGCTCCCAGCCCTTGATGTCTGAGCCGGGAATGGGAGAAGGTAGCTCTGGAGGGGACCCAGGCCACCAGCAGCAGTACCCTCCAGTGACGTCCACCTTCCCGATTCCTCTGGAAAAAAAGGAAGAAAGCTTTGAGAAAAAGCCTTGTGAAAAAGGCTGTCTATTCTGTAGCTAAGGCATGCCTTGTGGCTTTTAAAATGTATATATGTGTCTCAATGTATATACATTCTGTTTCTGCAACCTGCTTGGTGACTCTGTGAGTGGTAAGAACCCAACCAGCAAATTTAGTGCTTCAAACTCATTCTGAATGAATTATTAGAATCACAGAATTGTCTTGGTTGGAAGGGACCTTCCAAATCATGGAGTCCAACCATCAACCCAACACTGCCAAACCCACCACTGACCCATGTCCCTCAGCACCACGTCTGCCCGGCTTTGAAATCCCTCCAGGGATGGGGACTCCACCACTGCCCTGGGCAGCCTCTGCCAATTCTTGGCAATCCTTTCAGTGAAGAAACTGTTCCCAATATCCATCCTAGCCCCCTCCTCGCTCCACCCCACCCTGCCCGGTGCAACTTGAGGCTGTGTCCCTCTTCCCCCGATGCCAGGAGGAGCAGCCAGGAGGTCCAACGGCAAAGGGGGTGATGTCCAGCAGAAAAGGCAGAATTTGTCCTTCACTTCCGAGGATGCTGTGGGAGCTGGTGTGGCCCCGGGAACCTGCAGTGGGGAGTGTGGCCGCCCCAACCTCTGTGAGCTCCCTGTTCCGTCTCCCGTGGGCAGTGTCTGAGCTCCTGCATCCTTGGGGATGTTCCTCAGGGAAAGGGGGGGAAACAGGGATTTTTCTTCATTTTCTCTCCTAGGTGTTTTTTAGGTTCTTTTCTTTCCTTAATCTTATGCTGATGGCAATATCTAACAATCATAAATTGTATTTTTGTGGACTGTATGAGCAGAGACACAAAAGCTATTCAGATTTCTCCGTCTGAGAACTCTAAAGCATTCAGGAAAATCCCTTGAAACCAACCTGCACATAAATATTTAGGCACTTGTTACCCTGCTTCTGCTTGACCTGTGCTGCCTGCTCAGGCACAGCAAACTGGCACATCTCGAAGATGTCACTTCTGCCGATTGAGTCTGAAAAATTAATTGGGCAACTTCCCCAGTACCAGCTGAAATAAACTGATTTTCCAGGCAGCAGTGAGAGCTGCGGAGTGCTCGTTGTCTGTGGGATGGCTCAGTCACCAGCTCTGGGAAGCTGGGGATGAGAACTGTTTTGGGGTCAGTCCTACAGCAGGAACCGCCGGGGGATGCTCAGAGCGGGCAGAGCAGGCGTTAAATATTTCACTGTGAGTAACAAACACATTTAGGGAAAGTACTGTGTTTCTTTAGCTGTTGTGTGCTCATATTTCAATTCAGAGGCTCCCAATGAGCGTTTTGATTATTCCATGTCTATTAACAGGCTTTTATACTGTGTTGTAGAACTACGATAAGAACATTTTATCTTATAAAACCCGGATGGTTCTAATTAGTGCTCCTGGAGGGAGAGAACCTCCTGCCACATCTTTGTGTGAGCTGCGCTTTGGGGACCCGCCTGTCCTGGGATGTGAACCTATCTCCAGATAATGAATGTAATAAAATTAGTAACTGCATCTGTGTGTTGCACAGATCTCTGTCCCTTCTCATTGGACCAACTGTATTTGAGTGTTTGGCTCTATTTTTCCTCTTTTTTTTTTTTTTTTTTAAGCTCTTTCATCTTGTTATTGCAGAGCCTTTTGACTGAATCTGTCCATCTCTGTTAATTTCCCTTTTTTCCTGACTGATCCAGATGTCTCTGGATACCACCACCTGAGGACCACTTCAGCCGAGACATTTATTTTCTAATACGTTGAATAGCCCGACGCCTCTTGTGTGTGCCGGGCTCTCTCCCGGCGTTCCCGCGGCACACGGGGCTTCCAGCCTGGGCGGGTGAGAGGAGTTATTTCATCCCGACCCTGCCGGGAGCCGCCGCAGCAGCCAGC
>JAHREE010000391.1:204047-285861 GCA_033628505.1 Tringa tobata | reverse complement strand
GCATAATATTTCAACCTTTTCAAACTAAATAAGGTTAGAATTTAGTTATTTTCCCTCAAGGAAACAAATTTAGGTTCGAATGAATCCAAAAACTTTGGAGCCTGATGATAACAAACGCTGATGGAGGTTGCAAATCGCAGAGTATTTTTTGGTGTGTGTGTGCAAGGGATGAGGTGTGTGTAAGCTTGGCTTTGGCTGCTCTGTGGGGTTCCCTGCAGGGCAGGGTCAAACCCTGTGCCCCCCCAGGAAAGCTTGGCAGTGGCTGCTTTTGGGTCTGTGTGTTGGGCTGTGGTTTCCCCGTCAAGCCCAAGCCTTGTCTGGAGCCTGTGACCCGATGGTGAAGTGCTGGGAGACGAGGACTCTGTGTGGGGTCTGTCCCCAGCATGAGCACAGGGGACCGAGCACCGATGGCTTCGGGGTCTGCCAAGGGCTTGGCCTTTGGGGATGGAAATAGAGGGGATTTTCTTCAGGTCCCTCATTAGAAAACTTATAAAACCCACTCAGTGTTCCCTTTGCAGGAGAATGTGGTTACACTGAGTATTTGGTGTATCCCTTGCATTGCCAGTGGTGTTATCCCAAAGAAGTACTGGGAAATCCCCCCAATTTCCTGTAGGATGCCTGTGTTGCTACCAGAATAGGGGACAGATAGAGTAAATGGAGGAATGGCACAGGATTCATGCAGGTTTAATCCTTTTCTTAAATGAAAAAAGACAGCACTGCCTGAAATGCATTTATTCATTTGCGCCTCAGACTTTATCACTGAAGTGTGGAGAAGGAGATGCCACTAACAAGTAAACTTCAGGGAAGAAATTAAAATATATGCAAACACAGATGTTGCTTCAGGAGAAGTTTTTGAAAGTTACTTTTTAAAAAACAAGTGTGAAAATCTGTAAACCATTTGCAACATGGCAAAACTCAACAAGCTGTGAAGGTTATCAGCTGGACCATGAGAAAAATTGACTTTCTTCAACAGTAATTAAAAAGTCAGATGTGAGCACCGAAAGCAATGGGGATCAGGGAACATGATGAATGTGGAAACAAATGTGGGGTTGGTTATGTTTTCCTTTTTTCTGTTTGAAAAGCACATCAGTACAGAGAGCTGCTGGCTCTTAGCTTCTATTTAATACTATGTCCCTAATATCAGACGTCAGACGAGTGGTAGGGGCTGAATATGCCCCCAGAAAGAAGAGCGATTACAAGTGTATTGGGAGGGAGTTCAGCTTTCGGTTGCTTTGAGTGTGATATTAAGATGGTTCTTGCATTTCCTGGGCTTTTTGTTGCAAGCGCTTTTTTTTTTTGGTTTTTCTGTTGTTTTTTTTTTAAAGCACTAATTAGAAAATTAAGAACATTCAACTCCCACACATCAATTTGTCATGTTCTGCTTTGCCACAGTAATTTAAATAAAGGATTTCATAATTTCCCTGTGATGCACAGTCAGTTTAAAACACAGACGTCTACCTAAAGCAGAAATGCATTATTTAATTAAAATACACAACTGTAAATCAGAAAAGCACAGCAAAGTAGTGTACAGTAACTTGTTTATAAATAGAAATATACCTTCCTACAGCTGTAATGAAACAAGGTGATTTTCTTATAAAGAATGATAGAGTTAATTTTTGTACCTTAATATTTATGTAAGTGTGGGAGCCAGAGGGGCTCCGAGGGCGTGTTCTGGCGGGTGTAACATGCTTTCTTTTTTTAAAATCTGTGTCCATTAACTTTGAAAGTAATTTCAACAGTTCAATGTAAAGAGGACTCCACTGGCATTTCTGGAATAAATTATACATATAGATAACAATCTGCAATATAGGCTCTGGGTGAAGGGAATGATGGTGATGTGCAGCCAAATGCAGTTCTCCATTTTCTTGTTCTTGATGTTTTATGTCAGAGCCTTTAGTATAATTTAATTTTACTATTAGTTTCTAAAATCTCCCAGATTTGAAATCCCACATATTCAGAAGGCTTTTTTAAGGATGAGGCATCAAATTTTATCTTTATTTGTGATATTAATTCTCAAAAATGAAAATCAAAAAGGAACCATTACTGTTATTTCAGTAAATTTACTGGAAGAGATTAAACTACAAACACATTTTTTTATGATAGCAGAGAGTAGCCAGTGTTAGGAAACATCCTTCCCCCCCCGCCGACAATATTTTTCCCTTCAGCAAAAAGTTTAAATTATCAAGAGAAATGATGGTCTTTTTCAGAGATTTTTCCTCATCTAATTGAGCGTTGCTTTTGTACTTGCATCTTGCACAAAGTGTTAAATCTCATCCTCTGAGCCTGCAAATCTTCTGTAGGCGTGAAGGTCATTAATTTTAATTAAACGGAACTTCTTTTTTTACACTTGCTAGAAAATGAGGATTAGTCTCAATGAGTTTCATTAAATAAACAGAGCAAATTAAAATTTATAATACATCTCTGAACCCATCAGAAGCCACCCCATCAAATGCCGGTTTAGCTGCCGCGCAGGGAGAGGACTCGGTGGGATGGAGCAGAAAAAGTGCTGGAACTTTCCAGCGAGGCAGCAGCGGGTGCCCCGGGGTGATGGAGGTGGGCTGGGAGCAGAGATGTTTCCCTGTGGCCCTTTCTGGGGTCAAACTGCTCCTGCCCCCTGCCTTTCCATGTGCGTGGTGGTGGCTTGGACCAGTCCCCCAGAGGAGAGGAAGGAGAGAGGTCACAGTGTGACATCCTGGAAATCTTGCATGCCATCAATTTATTTATTTGTTTTTTTGCAATGTTGGCACAGGTTGGAGGGCAAGTTTTGCTGTACTTGAGCTCTTTGGTCTTTTTGAAGCATTGAACCCCCTTTTCGTTCCGGTTGAATCAAACTGTCCCTCATGCATGTCCTCTCCAGCCCCGGCCGAAGCGTGGTCCTGGGCACGTCCTCACCACCCTGCACTTGGTTGTAGTTGTGTTCTGCAGTGACTCTGAAATGAACTGGATCTTATGATAAAACTAATGGACTGTTGGATCATGGGTTTGTTAGCTTTGGTGATGTTGTCTCCGTGTGAGGTGTACCATCCAGACCCTGGAGCAGACAGTGTGATGGGCACCCGCTCTGCTCTCAGGGGGTTTCTGGACTCGGTGACTCAAACCTGACTGTGCTGCTTTTCTGACCTGGTTTCTGATACAAGACAGTTCTTGTCCCTGCTGTCAGTATTCAGCACAGCCTGCCCTCTCTCCGTGCACAAGGTGCCTTCCCCTCCCGCATCTGCCCAGGTCCTGAGAGGGAGCTGAGGGAGGACTGAGCTCCTGGTCTCAGTGAAGGAGGAGACTCGGTGCTTCTGCCTCTCGTGGCCTTCCATGTGTGCCTGTGTGAAGCACACACATAGACCCAGGTGCCTAAAAAACATGTTGGGAACTGCTGTGTCAAGTTGTCCTAAAAGTATTAAAGTTTATAACTATTTTTTTTTTTAAAGAAAACACCACCCCGAGCCCTCTCCCTCCCTGTGCAGACGTGCCTGCCCCGGGGGAGCAGGGAGCTGCAGGGGGGGCTCTGCTGCCCGGGGGACTCGGAGATGCTATTTCCCACGAGCACGGAAAAGTTCCATTGCAAATTTATTCATGGGGTTTGAGTCGTTCCCCTTCAGACTTGCACACGCTGTTGTATTTCCAGATGTGGGGCTGGATCTCATGGACCAGGGGCTCATTTACGAAGCCGCAGGTACGATGGCACCGAGGAGGCTCCTGGTGACACTCACACAGCGACAAACCCAGCGCATCGCACACACCGTCCTGTTCTGTGGAGGATGGGCTGAGTGGTCTTCCCGTTCCTCGAGTTGTTCTGCATCTCTTCATTTGTTCTAACGCTGCCTGAATCTGCCTAATGGATCCTCTCACACATCTTTTGTCCGCTGAGGTCTTTGATGGCTGTGAAAATCAAAGCATTTAAATATCTGGGACTGGATTAGTGCTACAGAAGCTCTTCTTCCAGTAAAGTCTGTATCTCAGTTGCCAACTACCCTTTTACCTCAGACTGGCCGAGGATAGAGCCTCTAAGTGTCTCCTTTTCACTTTGTGTTTGGCGTGTCTGGTTTGTTTGATTAATAATATACTGGGCTGCATGCAAATTCATTCCCTCTGGGAGTTGTTAGAGATCCTTAATGTGAAAAGGTCTTTCAGCACAGAATTTTAGAAACTGCCATTCTCACTGGCCAGCAGGAGGACAGGTAGCAAATGTTTTGCCAAAATGAAAAGATAAAGAGAAAAGGGCATTATCAGAATATGTTGTTCACGTCAGCCTCATTTGGTTTGAAAAATGTCTGTAATTGAATATGTTTCCAAGCGAAGTCTGATATTACCTCTAAAAGAAACAAGCTGGTACAACTTGGACAGCTCAATGTCATCATGGAATTTTTCGGTAATGGTGTTGCTATTCCTGGAGAACAATCGGGCCCCTCAGCACCTTTGCTGTGGGTGACATCGGAGGCAACATCTGTAATTCTGCACCCTCCGCTGGCGTCGTTTCCCAGTCGCTGAACAAGCGACCAGCAAAAGCAGGCTTGTATCAGCAGCTTGATATTTATATCTTGGCAGGAAGCTTGTGTTTGCTGGTATCATTTGTCTCTGAAGAACAATATCTGTAGTACATGAAAATACATTTTCCACCCTTCTCCCTCACCCCGTTACTGATGTCATCTGCAGCCGACCACCTCGCAGCCCTCTTCCTCTTTGTAGCACCATCTAGTTCTACCATTTTTTTTCATTAAGATGGGGGGAAAAAAAAGTAATATCATTGTGGGGCTTCAGCTGAACAAAAGGTGAATGAGTCCTTCAGAGCCCTGGGACAAGGGTTCCTCCTGGGGTCAGAGAGCGTTGACCTCCAAAATGCAACACTGCTCAGTCCCTGGGGGCAACACGGGGTCTCGGGCTCCGAAACTTCCCTTTTCTCCATCACCCGTAAAAGCAAAGGGTGTCAGCTGGGACCAGCCCTCCTGCGCCTGGTGCCCCCCAGCAGGAGATGGTGTCCCCACTAGGCAATGCTGGTCCCCTCCCCAGTCACCTCCCTGGGGCTGGGATGATGCTGACACCAACAGAGGGGTCGGTGTGTCACCAGGATGCCTGAGACTTCATGTGCAAGAGCACTAAAGCCCCAGAAGTTAATTAATCAACACAATTACTTCATTTAAACAGTCTGTGTCTTGAAAACCTTATCCAGGGACAGCATGAAGCTGTAATAAGTCACGGTGCAGAGGGGTAGGACCAGGGCTGACTTAGGAAACAATTTTGATTTCCTTTTCTCTGTTTTGAGGGCGAGTTGTGCCCGTGCAAGGAGCTGTGCTGTTCTGCTGCTGTTCACAGGCACCTTGTGCAGCTCTGTAAAGCCTTCCCATTGCAAATGCACCCTCTCCAACTACAGCTATAAGCATTTTTTTAAAAAGCTTTCTTGTTAAGTTATTTCTTCCACTAGTTTTCCTTTAGCTAAAATGAATACTTTTGAAGTACTTCTTGTTTTTTAAGGTTTTTGTGCAACACTGAAAAAGTTAATTTTAGGTTAGCTGGAAAGAATTTTACTCATTTTTTCAGTAGAACAAAATCTGAAAATAATTAAACTGTGAACTCGGTGAATCAAAATTATCATCTGAAAATGCCAAAACAAACTGGCTTGAGCTTTCTGAAAGATTTTTAATGTTAACTTAGTAAATGTTTTGATCAACTCAAATCTGTTTGATTTGATTTATTGGTTCTTGGGTTTTCAGGGTAGAAAGGGATAGAAAGTTTCAGATCAGTTAGTCTCTTACTTAAAATCAGGATTTAATGCTTTAGTGCCAGAGATCTATAAGCATGTCCAAGCTTTTTTCCTTGCAACAGATAGATTTTAGAGTTTATTTTAACAGAAATAAAATATTAGGTTGACTAGAGTCCAATTATATGGTGTTAATTTAATTTTTGTCTGTTTTTAACTTGGCCTATCAAACTGCTGATTTGCTGCATAAAATCTTGCTTTGTCAAACAGAAAAATGGCAATAGTTCTGTAATAGAACTAGTTAATGAGTGATAGTGATCAATGATCAGTAATTGCCAAATTTTCAAAATTCAGATTAATTTCTCCAACTGCAATAATTTTCGCTAGAGTAGCTTAACATACCTTGTAAAATACAAAAAGAAAACCTACAAAATGAAGAGAAAATGCATTTTTGTCGGATGTCACCACCTGCTTTTCCACCGAGGCGGCTCCTGCCCCTGCACGGGGCTGCTGGGACGTGGGACTAAACAGATTCCACCTCAGTGAGAGCGGATCTTTGAGCAGCGAAATGAATTAATGCCATAAGAAAGAGTGTTATCCTCTCTATAAAAACGAAACGGTCAAAATCATCGAAAGGAAGGCAAAACCACAAGTTCCCGCAGAACCAGCCAAGGTGAATGTGTGTGTGGCCCCTGGGGACGGGGTGCACCTCCCCGGTTTGTTGGTCCAGCCCAGCACGGGGCTGTCGGCAGCGTTTTCCCGAGTCTGAGCTGAATTAAACGGGGAACGGGCAAAGAGGAGTAAATTCACTACACGCTTGTCTGCACCAACGGTGGGTGCAATTTAGCAGTGATGCCTCAGTGCCTTTCAAAGTGGCATCTCACTTAGTCAGAAAAAAATGGAATGGAAAGCCAGCCAGAGGTCCGCAGCAGTGTGTCAAAGTATTTTATAGAGCTACAGGAAACTATAAAACAAAACTGAAAAACCCTGACAGCCAGAAGAAATGGGCAGCCCCGAGCAGCCTGCTTTCTGCTTGTGAGATTCCCTCTGCTGCCCCTGACAGCACAGCCTTCCTGCAATCTAAATGGGGACCGTGAGCCACGATTGTGCTTCCAGCCAGGACAGCTACGAAATTTTTCTTTTCTTCCAAGTTTACCTAGTGGGGTTTTTTTTGTGGGTTTTTTTTTTTTGTCAGCAGTGTGCAGGTGCTTCAGATGGCATTCAGCTGCCTTCCCTTTAGGGCTCCTCTCCCTGCCTGGAGCACAAAGTTGTTGAATGGCTTCGGAAATCACATGAAAGTAAAATAATTTTACAAAGGGATCACCAGAAAGGTTAAGAAGTTGAAGGTATATAAAATGAGAGTCTCTTTATTCAAGTGTTATACCTTGTGTGTAGAAAATAAGCAAGCACATGGTCTTTGCCAGGGGAGGAAGAAGGTTTCCTCGCCGGTGGGATCTCTCAAGGTGCAGTTTCTGTGGGGCTGTGATGGGGGAACAGCAGCTCCACAGACCCCCAGGGTGGGGGGGGCAAAGGAACTGGAGGGTGATGGAGAAAAGCCAGCCTGGCTGGAGTCTGTACTGTGCCATCCTGGCAAGAAGCGTGGGACCCATCTTTTAATTCTGTGGAGATAATTGAGTCATTAATTTCCTTACAAGTTTTAGTATTTAGATATGGAGAACGGAACGTGAAAATCTTGGTAGAGTCTCACCAGTGTCGTTTGAAGAGGGATTACAGGTTTCTGGCCTCTTAAAAACACTCCTGTAAATTTGGGCAGACTCATTCTTGGCATGACTCTATTAACTTACAAGTGTTACTATCAAGAGTACCAAAATGCCAGCAAGCTGCGTATTGCAATGAAGCCAGGGGCGTACAACAAAAATGATTAAGGAGCTTGGAGAACTTAGAAGGAAAGATTAAAAGAACAAAATGTTTCAATTGGATAAACAGGGACTAAGAGTGGCTGTGATAATCAGCTGCTGGTGTGTGAGGGGTACGAGTGCCAAGAAGAGAACATCAGTTTAAAATAGATTTAGCTAGAAGTAGCGGGATAAATTATAAGAAATGGATGAAAGTTTTTTTTTTTCTTTAAATGTTTAGAGCTGTTGGAATAAAGAAATGTGTCTGGATGTTTGTCTCTGGCTGGGTCACATCTCCAGGCACCAAAGTCCGAGCAAGGGGCTTGGGTCTCCTTGGAAATCTGGATTGTGAGTCTCTGGTTCTGAAAATCCTGCCTGAACTCATTGGGGATCAAAGGACACTACAAAGGGAAAATTTTCTGCGTATAGGTATGGAAGCTGCTGGGTACAAGAGCACAGTACAGAGGTTTTCCCCTTTCCCAGGTGTGTGTGGACAAACAAGGCCAAGTGTGCCAGGGACACAGCTGCTCCGGGGGGGTCTTGTGCCGGGAGTGGGCACCCCCTCAGGCAGTTGATCAGTGATGCTCAGCTGAGCACTGGGAAGTGGCGATGCATGAAACTGGCACCTGGAAATCTCTGAACTGTGTTTATTTGTGAAGAAGTCTGTAATCGGCAGCAAAACTCAGGTCTGTTTCACAAATTGTATTGGGAAAGTGGAAGTAGAATGTCCTAATTGCTGCCTTGTAGGTAAATGTGTTCTTCCATTTGTCAGGGTCCCACCTTAATTAACAGCATTGTTTCCTCTTACTCTATGTCAAAATTGTGTTTAGGTAGGGGTGAATTTGGCTTTAACATAAGTAGTCTGATAATTAAAGCTTTGTAAGGTCCTTAAATGAGAGTGCTCAGAGGGTGTGTGAAGGGGTTGTGCTAAAGTTTTACTAATGAAAGAATTGGAAAAGAAAGTTGCGGAGAAGTCCCACAGTATTTGAGGGTTGGAAAAGGGCTTATCTGGGAGAAATCCCATAGAGTCTGTTGGAGATGAAATCTGTGGCCTCCCCCAGACTGCTTGTGCTTTAAGATGAAGATATGCAAAACCCTTCATGCGGCTTTTTCTGTAACTTATGTTCTGCTTGAATCTTCATCCTCTTTCCTGACCCAGCTGGTCTGGAGCCGGGGGTAAAAGCTGGTGTGCAAGTTGGGTGCACCAGTGTTTTATTCTTCATGCAGTGCCCTGCTACTGGTACAGTAAATATTGTGATGACTGCTATTGAGGAATGTTCCCTTACTTGAATTTGTTTTGCCCAGTACGAGCTCAGAGACTGCGACTGTATATGGGGAGCTGTTGAGCTGAAGGGAGTGTCGAGTACACGCAGATAGCTGTTGTATGCTCCGGCATTAAAGCATGAAAGCCCCATGCCAAAACGGTATCGTGATACTCATCGGAGTCTGGTGATTCATTGAAAATTGCCAAGTTGGACTAAAATATCAATTTCTACTGATCTGATATACAGTGTTCACTATAAAACATCAGTGTGCAGGGTAGAGGTATGTTTTATGGCCCCTGAGAAATGACAAGAATGCTCTGGTGGAAATCTATTAAACTGGGGGGGGGACAATACCCACAACACCCATAAATTCTGACGGGCCTGACTTCATGGTTTACCCAATAGAATCAGCACAAGATATATTCTGCACATACAACGTGGTCAGAAAATCTGTCCTGTAGATTGGGTGCAAATATTTTTCTGAATCAGAGAGGAAGTCAGGATTATTGCTAAATCCAGGGTATTTATAAATCTGGGTGGCTTTTGCTTCCAAGGCGCCTTCTCTGGCACAGGGAGAGGCTGGAGTTGTTTTGACAAGGGTTTTTAATAAAATGGGTCATTCTTAGGCTGGGATAACCCTGGCGCCTCTGCAGAGAGCAGGGTAAGAGCTGTTTGTTTGTATGACAACAAAGCACTTTATAATTCCAGCAACCAAAGAGGTAGCAGCGATTGGCAAATAAACTTTTATTGCTTGGTGTTTGTGCGGTGTCTCAGGCAGGTTGTTAGTGGAGCAGAGAGTCTTCAGGGTGCTGCTCCGAGGCAAGGCACGGAGGGGACACCTTGTACGGAATTAGGGCTCTTAGGGACATCTTCTGCAATTACCTGTTGTACAACCTGACCCATGATGTCCATAGATCCATGGTCATAGGTCCATGAGCACATGGGTTGTCCTTCAGAAGCATGGGTTTTCAGCCACAAGAAGTCTGTCAGGAATGTCCTGGGGGCTTTTCCCTGATACAGGCAGGACACATTGGCCGGTTGGTTGTTTCCATAGCAGGGAGTTTCATGTGGATGGGAATATTGCAGCTGGGCACACGGTCTGGTTTGCAAACAGCTTTTATTGAGGGTAAGAATAATCTTACAATGGCTTCAGTACATCCTTTAAAACAAAAAAGTAACCGTGAGGATGTAGATTTTCAATTAATTTAAGCTTTCTGTTGGCTCCCAATCACTCTAGCAGCAATGCTGTGTACACTAGTTGCCTCTCCTGGTCTTTTGTTCCTTGTTTGCAGTAAATTCTTGCAAAGATGAGATTTGTGTGACATCTTGCATAGGAATTATTAGAAAATCTGCCCAGTGCTACTCACTGTTTTTTGCTTTCCTTTGCCATTGTGGAGCACACTTTACCAATGCTTTACCAGAAGCGGCTGGTGGGAGATGCTGACCATCCATGTCCCACAGGCTCCACTCCAAAGTTTGTCCTGCATCCGAGAGCTCCAAATTGATGTGGATGGGGGATGTGTTAAGCTCTCAGCCTCATTAGCCTAACGAGCTCTCTAAGTTTGGGAGAGGCTTTGGCTTGAGCACAGACTGGAGTCACACTCCTCTGCTACAGAAGACACAGTTGTGAGCCAGCCAGCCTTTTTCTCCACCCCTGGTGTGATCCGAACCTCAGCAGTGAGCAGCGCACCGCAGTGTTATTTTCTGTAGCTACTCCCTTTCGCTGACCCTGGGGGATGTCTCTGTGCTGAAATGATGATGGGTTTAAATGCTGGTGCTCATATGCATAAGGCCAATTAGGTGGCTTTGTGCTTGGGATGTGAGCGTGGGGTGAGGGAAGGCGGCCGTGCTGCCGGGGCACCCGTGCTGCCGGCTCCTGCGTGGCTAATTATTGCCCCTGCTGCAAAATTTAGTAAATTCTGGCATCTGGGGGTCACGGAGCTTAAACAAACAAACAAAATCTTCAGACCCAGAGGGATAAGTGTGTTCTGTAATGCCGTAATCAGTTTGGAGAATGAGCTTTTGCTGCAGCCTTCAAATTGGGTCTTCAGAGGGTGGTGCAGTTAATAGGATTTTACATGTGCTGTGAGATTTCTGCACCTTCCTCCACCTGCGTTTGACATGCAAAGTGCGATGTTGTCTTTTTATTAGCAGGATGGCAAGTCTGACATATCTCTGTACTAGTGCTGTGGATAGACATCTTAAAAGCAAATTGTAATCGAAATTCTGAGCAGGCTGAGATGAGAATTAGCCGCCTGTCTAGTGCTTTTCTGTTTATCTCCAAATGTCAGCACTCTGCGCTCAAAGTTTTGATAGGAAGGCATCTGCTGTTCCAGGCTGGAGAATTAGCGAAGGAGAGAATTAGGGTGTGGGGGGGAGAGGGCTAATTGAATCCAACTGCAGCGACAGTAGCTCTGGAATATGCTCGTGGTAGGTCAAAAGAAGTACCGAGTGTGAGTTGCAGCAGGAATGACTCACGCTGGTTTGAAAAGAAGCCCCTTATAGAATGTTTTGTGTTCCCAAATGCTAAAGAGAGAGACTGCGGATGGGGATTTCTGTACCTGAACTCAGAACTGGGAAGAGTCTTGCTCCCATAGCTGAGGATGGGAGCTCACCCCTGTCTTCTGGTCCTCAACCCAGAACTGCTCTCCAGAAGGATCCAGCTATGGGGGGATGTTTGAGCAGGTAGGCAATGGCAAATACATCACTGTTGATCACTTTCACTCTTCATGTGAAGTTTGCCATCCCTTAGGTTGGAAATGATTTGCTTACATGTGTCCTGTGTGAGATTTAGTAATATGATGTCATCAGCCTCTCAAAACGTGGTCACAATTCCACAAGGCTCAGCTGTTCCTCTGTGTTTCTGGAGAACTTTTGGTTCAGCCTATTTATTCTATGATATGTTCACGGTATATTTTTTGCTCCTATTTTTGTACTTTGAGCTCCACTCTCAACAGTGTCCAAACTTCAGGTGGTCTATCAGTTGCACTGAAAATAGCACGTGAGCACTCTGATCTTCTCTTTGGTCTTCTCTCTTTCCAAAACCACCAGTGTCTACGGGAACTGCTGCCTGTGCGTGTCTGTAGCTCTGCTTTCCTTCTTTTACCCGCTTAGGGAAGGTGATGATTTCAATCCTGAGGTAGCTGCCTGGTTGCTTTCAGAAGACATTTGTGTTAAAAAATGGCACCAATGTAAAAAGGTACATTTTTAGTGTGTCAGAAGAGGCTGCAGTCAATAGTGTGTTACAGGCTTTCAGGAGATTTTGGGGCTCAAGCTGTGAGCAGCAGGTTAACAGTGCTCTTGATAGGATCTCTGAAAGTCAACTGGACTCACCATAATTCCTGTGATGACTCTAATTCAGCAGGACCCTTTGCATACTTCAAGACCTTGATGTACCTCTCTGTAAAGAGTCTCATAAAATATCATGTTTTCACCTTGATTTATTTTCCTTCTGTTGATGCCAAAGTCAAGAGTAACATACACTTAGGGCATTCAGGCCTTATTTTTCATTTCAGCAGGATGATTTTCTGTCTTTTGAGCTATCTTTCAACTCTACGTGCCAGTTAATAGATTTGCAGTAACTTCTACATTTTTTGATTAAAGGACTTGACCCTCGTGACATTGGCTGCTGTTACACAGACGCTAAGGAAGGGTTGAGTTGCTTTAGTACTTTGTACCTTTCTGGTCAGAAGTGTGTGTATATACAGAACTGCATAGTTTGGGGTCTCCTCTAGGTCCTTGTCCCTTGCCCATCTGCTGTGATGTGAGCAGTGCTTGTTTCAGGGATGAGATGTTCTGACAGGGTCAGGATGGAAAGTTCAGGTTGTATGTTCCTGGTAGGCGAGCCTTCAAAAGTGGGCATTGGGTCTCTGGTCCTTTAACCCGGAGCCAGGGACCCGTGTCAAATAATCTGATACCCTCATTCGATGTGCCGTAGCAAGCTGTGGAGCATGAAATCATACTGCAGGGACCAGAGTACCCCTTGCACGGCTGGATCCCTTGCACGGCTGGATCCCTTGCACGGCTGGATCCCTTGCACGGCTGTTGTTGCTCTCCTGGTGAAGCCAGCACAGAACATGCTGCTCCAGAGCCGCTTGCCGAGGCTTTTCACAGCATTTTGTCACTCTTCTCACACATGCAAACCTCATTCCTCTCCCCGTGGCTTTTCAATCCATACTCCCAGCGGGGTGTTTTATTTTTAATACCTGTTCAGCACTGGAACTTTCTCTCAGGGTTTTGCCATCCCTGGTAACCACACCAGCGGTGCTATTTTTACCAGGA
The DNA here is from genome assembly GCA_033628505.1 of Tringa tobata. Classification (NCBI taxonomy): domain Eukaryota; kingdom Metazoa; phylum Chordata; class Aves; order Charadriiformes; family Scolopacidae; genus Tringa; species Tringa tobata. The sequence goes on along the minus strand of JAHREE010000391.1, from coordinate 272,770 downwards.
GCTGTGAAATGCCAGCACAGCACTGAACGTTTTAACATTCCAACTGTGCAGCTGTAGCTGCTCCGATCTTCATTGCGTCACTGAGCCTCAGCTCGGGCTGTTCTTTTCTGGCTTTGTATTTCATTATTTACAACACACATTTTCTGACCCAAAATCATCGTCTCCCTGGGTTCGCTCAAGCTACAAAGCCATGCTCTGAGCCTTGCTGCATCCTGTCAGAAGATGCCCGGGCTGGGAGAGCCCTCGCCCGCCTCTGCTCTCCCTGTGCTGGTGAAATCTGCCGTCAGAGGGACATCCTCCCCGTGCTCACGCCTCTGTGCTGAGCAGCACGGGTCAAACCTCCCCGGCACCACCTCCAGCCTGGTATTTGGACATTCTTCTGTACCTCTTAAGTTTCTCTGACCCATCGTTAGAGTCTTGCTCGCCCCATGGTGGTGCTGATCACCGCCCTGTGTGGCAGAGAGAGCCTCTGGCTCCCACCCTCTGTTAGAGAATTCTCTCTTCTTCACTTGTTTTCCCGCTGATGGTGCTGCCGGCGCGGAGCGCGATGATCAGGGCTCTCTAGGGAGCGTTCGCTGCTGCTGCCACCTTCCTCTCACCTTCTTTGCTACCAATATTTCCACCTCGGCAGCAAAAATGGAAAGACCAAATATAGAAAACAACCTTTTTCCCTACAATCTCTTCAACAGCCTGTGGCACGAGATGAAAATCTAACAGCAAGGATGTTATTTGATCATGTAATTGGGTAAGGGCTGTGTCGTTAAACACTAAGCAGAGAGGGCTGTTTGGAGCTGCTTGGGATGTGAAACCCGGCTTTTTGAAAAATCTGAATTAATGAAACCTGGCTTTTTGAAAAAATTGAATTAATTTGGGAATTTGACAATGCTTTTTTCAATTCGCTTTCAGGAGCACCTTTTAAACCAAAAATTCTTAAAGGTGTATTAGAGACTTGAAATCTCAAAACACCACCTGAGGTTTTCTGTCCAGAAGGACAAAAAGTTATTTTTACCATCATTTTTAAGGTTATCTGTATGAAAGTTGTTTTTACCATCTCCTTTTTCATTCATTTATTTATATTTCATTCCCACTATAAGCACCATACAGAATAAAACCTCATGGAGCCCTTGTATCTTGGAGCCTACAGTCTAAATGGGGAAGAAATATTAGGACTTCCTTCCACAAATGGATTTGTAAGATAATCATAATGCCATAGATATACTTTTAAGAAAAGAGCTGCCTATGAAATCAGTAGCAAACTGTTCTGGTGCCAGTATGGCTATTTGCAGTTTTTTTGCACTTTCATCAAAATGTTAGATGAGGACAGGAGGAGGAGCCATGGAAATTTTTAGTAGTATTTGTTCCGTTATTCCTCCTGTGGCAGAGCTGCTTTTGGAGGAGGCGGTGCCTGAGGTGTTGAGCAAGTGCTGGGGAAAGGCTGCTCCTGGATGAGGTGGAGACACGTGGTGTTACCTCAGATGGTGATCGAATGTAAATGCCGTGATGGGAAAGCTGCTGATGAATTAAGTTCTGCTGTACGTGCTTAACCTGCAAAATGCACTTTTTGTAAGGTTGATTTATTAGAGAGTTCTCTTATGCAAATGAGTTATAAACACAAGTGATGAAGTGCTGCTGAGTTCTCTTCACGTGTATCACGGATTAGGATCAATGTCCAATGACTAATTATTGTTACTAAGAAACTGCGGGAGTGGGTAATACAGGCAGAGAGTTCGGGAAGAGGTTTTCTTTTAAATAAGACTAAAAGCTCTCCTTGCCAAACTTAAGGGGAATAAATCAAAAGTTTTGGATTAAAAGCTATGTTTTGGAAGTGTTTATACTAGGAATATTTCACCCAAGGTGTGGAAACTGCCCTCCCAAAACCAAACCAAACAAAAACCCAAACCAAAAGCAACCAACTCACCAGAGATCTAGTGATGTTCTCATCTCTCACTGCAGTGAATGGGAGAGTGATGGTGTTGCCCACCATGAGTGAAAGAGCTGCTCACGCAGGTGCTGGTGGCTGTAAAAGCACAGGAGCCTTTGTGGGGAGGTTTGCTGAAATGCCAGAGGTTCTGGGTCGGTTCCTGCCCAGGGTGTCAGGGCTGAGTTTGTCATCTCATGGAGTGGGGGCTGTGGGGACCTTCCCATCTCCGTGTGGTGTCCTCTGTGTGTGACTCCATCCCAGCTAGCATGGATCCTGCTCCTAGTGCAATGGGGAGAACTTTGATATTGGCTGAAAATTTAGCATTTGCTTCGGTAGGGCTGGGGTTTTTTATCATCTTGGGGTTTGAATTACGGGGTTTTGATCTGTCTCTGTGGGGACTGACCTCCTTGTGAACTAAACATCTGGTGTACAATACAGACTGGTAAAAGAATTAATTTTAGCTCTGTGAGGAATATGCAGCTCTCAGAAGCACTGGGGAGGAGCAGCAGTCTCCCGTCCACCGGGAGTATCAGCTCCTTGCCGTATCACAAGTTCAGAGCCCTTTTCTTTTCTTCCCCTGGCAGTAGCATGAAAGGATGGGAGAGAAGAAAAAAACCTGAATGCTAATTCCATCCCCCCACCTGCCTTTTGATACATGTTTCAGAAATGATTTGTTTCTGTACAAATCCTGTTTTTTTATACCTTTTTATTAAACAAAGCCTCCAAATAAATTTTAGCTGCTTTCCTGCCTGCCTAATCCTCATGTTTTTCGTACAGATAAATCTTGTATAATTAGCTGTAGCTCGGGAAGCCTGTAGCGCCTGACGAGAATGAAATGAAACATCTCATGGAGCAGCAGTGGGTGGGAGTCTGGGGCTCAGCATCCCTCACCCCGAGACAGTGTCGGTGCAGCCCCTGACTACTGTGGCTCCCACCAACCAGGAGTTTTTTTAACTGCTTCAGCCCAATACCAAAATCTTTATTTCTGCCTTTCTAGGGCTGACAAAGAGCATATTTAAGCTGGTGGGGTCTGAAATGAGTGTTAAAATACAATTCTTTTGTTCTCTGTAAATTTTCTTTCAAAGGAATTTTTGAAATAAGAAATGAATTTGGTGTTTTATCAATCGGGCACCTCTGTAAAATTAAGAAATCTTGCTAAGATACATGTTAATCAGCTTTGGTTTTGTATGACAAGGACCACAGAGAGCTGTGGGCAGTTACATTCACTGATTTCCATGGGCATTGGCTCAGTCCCAACGTGCATAATACATTCTGAACAGCCTTTTGATGCAAGCAGTGTGTTTACCCATTTTCTGTGTTGTATTCTCTCCTTTTTCTTTTAAATCATTGGTGGTTAAGGTGATATTTTATCTCTAAAATTAGTACTTAGCACACAATTTATGGGTTTTCATTTCAAATCACAGAGGTAACATGTCAGTCACTTGTAAATTCATTCAAGTGTGGATCATATGGAACAATTACAGGGACTTTGCATACACGGGAAGAGCTTGCCTTTGAGATTTGTGTTCCATGGAGGTAGGGGCTTGTTTTGCTTTGGGTAAAAAGTAAAATTTGCCTTTTGCAAACAGCAGCTGCTGAAACAAACATTCCTGTAATTCTGCATTAACATTGTCTGTGCATAGCACAGCTTTTGCTTCCTTTCCATCCAAGACGGGTTAAGAACATTCTTCAATTTGCTTCAATTCTGATTGAGTTGAAAATGAAAAGTCCCAGAAAAAAAATGAGCTTCTGGGGAACTGAAAGGACCGTGCAACTGAGCTCAGCTGATATTCAATTCTGTTGTTCAGTTGTGCTGGGTATGATACCTCAGACTCCATGCAAGTACAGAAAAAAGGGAAATTCTATTATATTAAGAACATGGCAGACTGGTAAAATTATTAGAGAGATGAAACTTTTGCAAATGCCTTCCTTTCCCCAAATAAGAAAACGAGCAGTTAGAGCAGGACAGAGCTTGTACCCTCTCAAACTCCTTCCTGTGGGTTTGATTGTGTTTCTCTGCCATGATGGCCATGGCTTTTGCCTGACTAAGAGCTCAGGGAATAAACTTAGAAGTACCTTAAACATGAGTGAGAAGTGTGTTATGTCCCCGTTCTTCCTCTGCAGCTGGCTCTGTGGTTCAGGGCAGTGTGGTAAATCACTGTTGGTGTGATCTGCTCCTTCCTTTCCATCTGTGCAGCCTCTTTGAAGCTCTGGTTTCCAGAGGTCTGAACTGGGGGATTTTTGGAGAAGAGAAACTTGAAGAAATGATGTTGAGGAACATGGGATGTTCTTGTTTAGCGCATGTAAACAGGTGACTTGTGTGTCCTTAGGTATTTAAGAAGGATTTCTGTGTGATAATGCTCAAAAGAAACTGCCCACCATTTTTTTCTTTACCAATGCGATCCCTTCTGATTGTTCTGCTATGGTGTTTTTTAAGCAATCCAGGAACAGCAGTGGAAAGAAGGGCTTGCTAAATCTTTAAAATGTAGCTGAAGAAAAAATGAATACATTCCAGCAATAATTGGTTTCTGTACACAGAGATAAGCTGCCAAAATAACAAGACTGTGATTTGAAATGCTGGCTACCCTCCTACGAGAAACTGCCGGTCTAATCCTTCGCTGGAGTAAAAAATAATGCCATTCTGTAAGAGTAATGGTGCTGTGACAGCTTACATCAGCTGAGCATGTGACCCCTTCCCGTTCAGGGCAGAAAGAAATATATTGGTGCAGATTTCTGGAAAGCCCAGAACCTGTCATTTTGAAATAACTCTCTGAAAGCTTTTCCATGAAGGCATGGTAATTTATGCAATCACCACAGTGGGACCTTGTTGATTTTTCAAAAAAGGCAAGGGGAAAAAAAAAAGTGCTAGCATGCTCCACCGCCTCTAGTTGTGAGGCTGTAGAAGGAAGTTGGCTGAGCAACAGATTAATGGGAAAACAAATCAGAACTGTAATAAGCTGTGCACATCCCAATTCCCACGCGATTGGAGCACTTGTTCTGTGAGGAGACGCTGAAGGAATTGGACTTTTTTGGCCTGGAGAGGAGAGGGCTTCAGCAGGATCTAACACAAGCCTTCCAGTAGCTGAGAAGAGGTCAAAGATGATGAAGCCAAGGGCTCTGCTCAGACTCATGGAGGGAGAAGGAGAGATGACAGCAGTAAAGTGGAGGAGAAGAGATTCTAGAGGATCAGATTTTGACTACAAGGATAACTGAACGCTGATCCAGGGGGCTTCTGAAGTCTCTGCTCTTGGTGGCTTTCAAGACCCAACTGCCCATAGCAAAGTGGCCAGAACTCGGTATTGACCCTTCTTTGAGCAGAAGGTTGGAGTAGAGACTCCCTGAGGTCCTGGCAGCCCAGAGAAGGCTGTAACTGTCATCCCTACCAGAGGAACGGGAAAGGCTTCTTCTGACATCTGTCAACCCAGGGTCACACTCACAGAGCGTTCTTCTGCTTTCTGATTTCATGTCCATGGAAGTTGTCTGTGTTTACTCTGATATGGGGTAGGAGCAGGAGCCTGGCATGAGAGGTTAAAATGTGACTTTGAACACAAAATGTGCGAAATTCTTCAAGGTCCAAGGCTGCCCAAGAGTTTTCATGTACAAAAGTCGATATTCGGTCAGTGTAAGCATGAGCCAATTCTGTGTGGATTCAAGAGAAGAGCACATCGTCTCCCTGAGGCACAATTTCCTCATCGAGAGAGGAGCTCCACTGGCTTCTGAACTGAAACAATCTCAGTGGTTGATTTCAGTGCTATTCTGAACACCAGGAACTTTAAAGATGGGCTATTATGTTTTGATAATCATTTAGCTGCTCTTATATCAGGCACTAAACTCCCAAGGATCCTCATTTGTGCAAATTATGCCCTGATGCTTTGAAACATACTTGTATCTGACCTGGCATGAGGCATGATCCCGATGCTTCAGCTCTGTGCAGGCCTCCCTGCAATCACAGATGTCCAAAGAACAGGCTGGCATCGCTCACCGGGTCATTACAGACAGAAACATTCTAGCATAATTCAAATTATATTTAAAAGTGCACAATGTAATGCGTAGGATGGGAGCGAATAGTTGTGTTTTTTTTTTTTTAATACAAAAACCTCTGCCTAAAAATGAGTTGAAAATACTCAGCCATGCGTGGAGCAGAAATAAAAAGAATTTGTGTTTTGCTCCCTGACTTACATACGTCTGCTGGCAGTAATTGAATATATCATTCCCAGGAGGAAAGAGAAGCAGCTCACCTGCTAGAATTCATGCATTAATTGGTATGAATATTAAGAGTCTCTTGAGAAAATACATTCAGGGTGGGGTTGGAGTTGTTTTTTTGGTTGTTTTTTTTTTTTGGTCAGAAATAGATGAATGAAAATTGCAAAGGTACAGTGGCTGAAGTGTTTGAAATTCTGAAGCCAAAGGCAGTTACTGTCCCAGTAGGTTTACAGTAGGTGTTTACCTCAACGGATACACGGTGCTGATTTATATTGATGTGTGTGCTCCTATTCACCATGCTAGGAAACGGAAAAAGGCATGGAGAAACTTATAACCCGTGCAGTAGATATTTCTCCCAAGTTCATCATCTCCTTTTCCTCAATTATAAAAGTGCTGCTGAACTTCTTAAGTTCATTTTGCAATCTCTTATGCTGTTTGAAAGTTTCCGCTTTGAGGAAAGTGGAATTTCCCAGTATTTTCATTCTTTGCCAACGAGTCCTAGAAAATACTCTGAGGTCTGTTCTTTTGACATGGTTTTTGCAAGCGTAAATCTACAGCCTTGGTTTAGAGCAGGAAGAGCCTGACGAACCTAAAAACTGTCAGTGTTTTCATATGGGATCAGAACTTTTCATCTGAATTGTGAGCATTTGGTCTGTCTCAAGCTGAGGAAGCCCAGGTTGGGATCCCAGAGAAGCTGTGGCTGCCCCATCCCTGGAGGGGTTCAAGGCCAGGTTGGAGGGGGCTTGGAGCCACCTGGTGTGGTGGGAGGTGTCCCTGCCCAGGGCAGGGGGGGTGGAACTCAATGATCCTTAAGGTCCCTTCCAATGCAAACCATTCTCTGATTCTATCCCTGCTCTGTGTCGTAGCCAGAACATCCACACGGAGAAATCAGCACCACATCTGGGAGCAGTATTTAATGTATACGGTGTACAAGGGTCGTACTACCACCTGCTTTTGTCAACTATGGGATAATTATCAAGAATCAACAAAGATAAATGACTTCATGAAGCTGAAATTGTGATCAAACTGCTGTGTTTATACCTTTGTTTTCAGTAAAGCCCCATCCGTGGCTCCGTGGAGTTACGTGTGGGGACAGCAGTTGGGAGCTGGGTTCTGGGGAACTGATGGGGTGATTTGGAGCCTGGTTTTACAGCATTGTCCCCCCCCTGCAAATGCCATCTTGAATGCTGTGTGGTACCTTTTGAGGCTGCCAGGTACCCAGGTTGCTCTGCCGTAACCTATTAATATTCTTTATGCACATTACCTTAATATCCATTTTTCAGAAATAGTACAAACTACCAGAGTGCAATAACAAGGCAATTATGGAACTTGCAGATGCACAGATTCCCCCCCGCCCCACAATATCATCGTTGCGGTGGATTTGCGGCCACGTAGCTGTGATTGTGGTGACAGGACACAAAATAAATTTAACCCAGAATGCTTAACTGCAGCTACTGAGGTGGGAATTTGTGTTGAGGAATTCACGCAGATTGTGCTGCAAAATCTTGTGGTTGCTTTAACCAGCTTTCACTTTGCTTATTAGTATTAGGGTAATTTAGTAAGTCTTCAGGAGAGCTCTAACCACACAGGCAGTGGTGATTCTAGGAACACTTGGGATGTTTTGATCAGCTATATACTGAATTGAACCCCATGATAATGGGGTTATAAAAAAAAAATGGGGTTATAAAGTCTTATAAAAAAAAAATGTATGTACCGTCCACTTATGATCTTATCCATCAGAGGCATTTCAGGTTGTGAACTTTTAGGGAAGATAATGTTTTTTCAAATTTTTGCAACAAAAATATTGATTGTAGTAACTTATTACCTAAACAAACACGATGTTTTTGGAAGACCAGTGAACTCTTTGGGTTTGACTTTAAGAAATCAAAGCGTGGTGAGACAGCCCTGGGTATTTGATTTACCTGAGGCTGAGTGACCTGGCAGGGACGGTCCGTCCCGCGCTGCCGGGTGGGGGTTTCTCCCCAGCGCCCGGCGAGGGGACACGGGGCTGGGGTCGGTCTGTCCATCCTCTTGAGAGACCGTGCATAACTCATTACGTATTTAGGAACCCAGGAGAGGTTTGTTGTGAGCTGGCTCTGAACAGGTGCAGGTTTGTGGTGAATGTACAGTGGGATATTTCTTTCTGTACAAAACTGTCCCTGGAACTCTTAGCTTTCAATATAGTAATTACCAGAATTCCCTTCTGTGCCAGTTTTATAGATATCAGCTCAGGTACCTGTTAAATACTAATACTTCTTGCTGCTTGTAATGCAATAAATGCACTGCTTTTGGATTCTCTGGCGCAGCAGTTTTAAATTGGATTTTCCCCACCCTTCTCAATGAAGTAATAGAAAGTTTGGTGGTTTTCTTGTGCAGATATTATTATTATCATCTAATCCTGTAAGATACGGTTTATTCAGAATTGTTTTAATCTGTAGAATTTTGGATGTTGCTTAATTATAAAATGTTTTTTGGCTTAATTTAATTAATGTTTATGGAGTGTCTGCATATAATATGCTACAACTGAAAACAGGTATTTGCAATGCATGAAAAAACTGCAGAACTTAATATTTCGCTTCATTTTAGGGCTTTTACGAAACAGCACAGTTTAACATCCAGCAGCTGAGGATCTGGAACGTTATCTTTACTGCATGGATTTATAACTTCTTCAATGTTTAGATCTTTTCTTGTGCTGTGCTTCAACAGTTTTTAGTGGTGTAATCAATGAAAGAGATAAATTAAGTGCAGAAAAATGGGGCATTGATTTTGTGATAGACTTTATTCTTCCAGCAGATTATGTCTTCTTGTGAATAGAGCAGGTAGGAACTCGGTGGCAAAATTGATTTCATGGGAGCGTGCCAGTTAGCAGGAGCAGAAAGGTGTTGTGAAAATATGTCCATCCTGTAAAACTTTGTTTTTCTGGCATCTCACCCTGGTGAGCGGCTCATGAGGGCCCAGCCCGTGGCGGGTGTGAGGGGACAGGGGAACCTCAGAGGGTGACAACTTGCCCAGTGAGAGCTGGGAAGGGCAACAAGATGCTTTTAACTTCACCTACTGGCTCCATGGGGCATAGCTCATTCAGGAAATATCAAAATACTGCTTCCCGCTTACAGTGTGACCTTTTTATTTCTGTTTAGTGGGAAATAAAAATGATTCTGAACTGAATTGGGAGAAAAATGAATCTCCAAGTATTAAAAGGTGGCTTAAAGCAGAGACTGAGATATGCTCTATCGGTTTGTTTATGATCTAAGCCTATAGAGGCTGAAGGCAAAGGAGAAGAAGTAGGGCTGCTCTCGGGAGGGCTGGTCATGAACCGCTGCGGCAGCAGAAGTTGGAGCTGGAGAAAAAGATTTTCATTTTGGAGAGTTTTTAATATTGGAAGCTGGAGTTTGTTACCTTTGAGGGTGCTCGGGGCTGGACTCCATCTGTTTGGACAGCAAGTACTAAGCACAGAGAATTGCCTGCCAGTGCCCAGGATTTTGGTGGTGTCGTAGCCCCATCCTTGTCCTCTGCAAGGGATGTGGCCAAACCGCATGGGACATGGCCAAGGGGACATGGCCAAGCTGCCCCTCGCCCCGGGTCTGTCTGAATTTCATCTCCACACCCGTGGGCTGTCACGCTACGACACTGGGACCCTTGTGCAGACCTCTCCCAGGGACCAGCTCTCTTCTCAAGCATTACTCGCTTTTCATGGCATTCTCCTTGCATCCCCCATGGGACTCGGGGTGTAGACGGAACGGTGAGCTGGCCCTCTGGGTTATTTCACTCTATGTAAGAGGTTGTGCTAATTACTTATGTTCAGACAGCAAGCTGAGGGTGGCTGTCACTTATTTACTGGTTTAAAGATATATTTTGGAAACCCTGAGAGAAAAGTGCTGGCTTTCGCTTGCTGGAGCCCCACGCTCAGTAATAGGATTTGAAAGTCGTCTGTCTAATAATGAGCACTGTACGTGCCACTGGCTCCTTCCCCCAGCTCCAGCTTCCTGCATGTGCTATCAGCATGAATAAATGATGGCGTAAGAGATTAAATATCTCTTTGATGAAGTTGGGGGGCAGGAGCTTAGAAATAAACAAGTCAGTCTGAACGCTCTCTCACTCCTTCTGAAGTGAATTAGGGGCTATTTTCTGACTGTCTTTGATCCTTAATAATGCTTAGTCAAATATTAAGTGGACTGTTAACTGGGGAACAGCATAACAAGAAGTTTAATCTTCTTTGTCAAATCACTTCTGGAGTGAGCTAAATATTTGTGGACCTTATGATTCCTGCATATTTTATTATAAAGTCATATTTTACGTATCTGTCTCTTACACAGGTTCATTTCCAATGGAACCAGTCCTAGGGGGTAAAAGGCCAGAGTTAGCCCTCAGGTACAGAAGTCAGATGTGCCTCCTGGAAGACCAGGTTTGTGTGTTATTTACCATTGCAGAGGAAGGCTGTTTTCAGAGCTGCCTGAGAAGAGATCAGCCAGCTTCACATGTTTGAGCATTAGAGCTGGCACTTATTCCAGACCAATAAACTCTCCTTCAACCCCACGGTTCAGATCCGTATGTATGTGTGAGACTTCAAAGTCTGAAACTGAAGCGTAGACCAAATAGTCTTTTCCCTTTTTCATTTCCATTTTCACTGGAATGAAAAGGTGAGAATGGCAACAGCAGGAAAAAACAGAGCAGGAAAATACTAACTCAGACCCACAAAGAACAAAAATAAAGAAAAACAATAATCAGTATTTTGGCTTACTTTGTTCCAAATGTCACACCAGAGTTGCTGGGTTTTTTGAAAGGAAATTCTTGCTTTTACATATTTCTGCAGGGTAGGGTCTGTGGAGAAGACATAGAGCCAGAGGCAGTGCTGAGGAATAGCTTGGAGGGGGAGAGAGGGGATGCAGAAGACTGGAGAACACTGTGTGAATTACAGGCTCAGACTGTCACTGCAGGCAGAACAGAAAGGACGCCTTTGCAAAGAAGGGCAGGGGAATGAATGCCATTTGTCATTTACAGTAGGTATGAGCTGTTAAAGCACTTACCAGAAGTAGGTGCCCCCAAAGAGTATCTGCCTTCTCCCTCTCCCCTCCCTACACACTTCTGCTTTCAACACCACAAGCGATTCCCAGTAACGAGAGGCACAGGAGGACACAGGTCACCCTGCAGCCTCTCTTGCCGTGGTTATCTGCACCCAGAATGGGCAATGCTGCTTTGATTAAAGTGCCAAATGATTCTCCCTCACATTACAATGAAATGTGACCACTGCTCGCCATGGAATGGGACATTTTTGTCACCTCTCCCCTCTCTTTTCTAATAGCAATATCCATCTGCAGCATGCTAGATAATGTGAATGTCCATTCACATTTCAGTTACAGTGCGATGACTTGTGCTTGACAGATCTCATTATGTCATAGATCATCCAGTTGAAAATTTACATAGCCTTGGATTAAAAGCCATTAGACAGAAGTCTTCCATTCCGTGTGGTTTCAGGTAGGCAAACCCCTCTCCTTATGTCTCTCCATTTTTTAAAAGTAGAATCTAATACCAGAAAATTGCAGAAATGTAACAAAATCCAATCAACGTAATCAGGGTTGTCAAAGACTGGGATTAGAAATCATAACCTGGATCTCCACAAAGAAGATGAGCCACAGCTGGTCTGAAAACAGTGGCTCAGTGTTCTTGGACCCTTAAAGCCAATATTCTTTCTCCTCATGAAATTTCACTATCCTTGAAGTGATGCTCTCCTGTTTTTAAAGCCTGCATCAGTAATTGAATGCTGGCTCAGTATTCTGTTCATTCTGGCACAACGACCATACGCCCAATGAAAATCCATAACAGATATTCACGTAGTTAAATTTCTTCTCAATTGTCACCTCACAAATTTGTTCCTGTCCTGTATGTAAGGACATTGTGCCAGAGATTTCAAAGTCCTCTGGGCTCAGTCTCCAGAGGGTACATTTAAAGAGCAGAGGCAGTCTGTGCCCAACGAGCAAGCCAGGTGTACCTTTGTCCTTGCAAAATTGAAACATATGGTAAACGATGGGTGCCTAATTAGAGCCACTGAGGGAAACCTTCATTATGAGACCCAGGTATCTGAGCATGATAATCCAACAGATAACCAAGAGCTATTCTCCATCACCTGCTGCTGCTTCAACTTAAATGACCTTGGGATGAAAAGTTGACTCATCCCTTGCAAGTTCTGTATCTTTTTTGAACTGCATCCTCCTTTGGATCAGGACTCACCTTCTGCCTCCATGCTCTCTCAAATTGGTTTCTCTCCCCTTTACTTTGTCGTAGAGGTCATTTTACAGAGCAAACAAACAAGTGCTGTTTTTTTCCCTGCTTTTAAAAACATAAATACTTGGAGCTATGTCTGTCAGTCACTAAAGAAATATTGTAATTGGCTTAAAATCCGACTTCTTGCTTCCATTGCATGTTTATCGGAAAGAGCTGGAGACTCTGCAGGGAAAGAAAACATGAATCCACTGCTGCCAGCCAGCCTTTGTCCAAAAGGAAGGACTACGGATTTAGTTTTTTTTTTTCCCAAACTATATTTTATGGGATCACATAAAAATTCTGCAAGTTTAAGCTTATCTTAAATGTGTAACCAGCATCCTAATTCCATATATATTCTTACAATAAGACCAGAAAGAGGATTATTTTGTAGAAAATGACTCATAGGTTGTATACGTAAATACTCTTTGGATGTATTTTCAGGGATATTGTGGAAAACACAGAACTGGGTGGAGAGAGACTGCAAACTGAGACTGGTTTTAACCACGGTGAACAAATGGCTTAAGACAGGTCTGTAGATCAACTCATTTACATGGCAAAACCAGACAAGTGTTCAGGCACAAAAGTCTGCCTTCAGGGATGAAATGGAAACAAACTCCAAGGTAAGTAAAAGCTTGGAATAGTTACCCTGAATCACTCATTTTCTGAGGTAATAAGAGACAAAAGCAAGGCTGACACCTGAGGAACAGAGGAGGGTGTCAGGAAAATGAGAGGTGGTAGAGTCATTTCCCCATGGGGCAGAGGATGGACAAGCAGCCATCACTCACAGAGACAGGGGTTGCTGATGGAGGGTTCTGTAGAAAGCCTCATGGGATTGACTCTGTAATTCTTAGCATCCGTGGTGGTTATGAATTCTTGTTCTTCAAAGGTATTTTTTAGGTCTCTTGAGAATGTCAAGTGAGAAACTGGCAATGGAGTGACTGTTATTTTGGGAAAGATTTGCCCATAGGTGAGTGGGAGCTTCTGCCCTTTGCTGGCCACATGAACTGCACTGGACACACGGGGGCTGGTGGCTCTGGTGAAGTATTGGTTGAGCCCTGAGTGATAGATGCTACATGCTATGCATGTATGTACATATATGCTACTGCATATGTGTAGGACCCAGGGATTTGCTGGCAGTGGGGCTCACTGGGGTGGCTGCAGAGTCATGTTGGCAAATGTGTGTCAAGGCATGGTGTAGGTTCATTCCATGTGTATTGGGCATCGATGTCCTGACCTCATCCATAGATAGCACATGCTGATGGCCACTCTCACAGATGCAGTTTTTCCTGGGTTCAAAGGAAAATGAATTCGTCTATAGTACACAACAAATTTTAAAATTCCTATTGTGAAAGGTGTTTCAGCTTTTCTTCATTCCGTTGTTCATAATCTGTTGTGATGTGTTCTACAAACTTAATGGGATTCTGTTGTACCTCAGGAGATGCAGGAGTCAAGTCGGCTGCTCATGGCAGTAACAGCCAATACCTGGCCAAGCTTTTCTTGTTTTCAACTGTCCAAGTGCGTTGATGTGAAAGTATTCCTTGAACTCATATGTCTCCTTTTAAGGCCTTCAGTACCTTTGTGTCATGATATGTGCATTAATGGCACCAGATTAAAGGAGTACCTAAATTGTTTTTTAGTCATCTTTAGTTCACTTTATTTCACATCTTTCATTTATTTATCTGTGTCAGTGTAGCCCTGTATTTCTCCTCTTTCAAGGAAACCAGCAGAACTGCTCAATTATTCCATTGCTGTACAGATAATAAAGGGATGAAGCTAGGTAGGTATCTTGTACTTTTGGAAATCTGCGCACTAATGAGATTTTCTGCATGGGCAATTTTGGAAAAGTTCCATTTCTGTACTCAGTTTTACAAGCTAGGCAAAACCTTCTCCTGATGGTCCACCAGAGGATTGATTAAAGTGTCTCAATTTGAAAGATTTCCAAGGAAAATGTAAATATACAGAAGCTGAACTGTTTATCAAGGGTGTCCTCAAGTCCATGGTATACAGCATACAGGTACAAATCTTGAGGGACGGAGCCATTTTTTTGCTGCAGGAGATGTTTGGGTGGTAGCCACCACTGGGCAGTGAGTGTCCCTGGCTGCCAGCCGCTGGAGTGACCAGAGCTGGTCTGAAGGTCAGTGCTGACCCACGTGTGGTAAAAACCCACCACTCCATTTCTGATGACTGAATGGAGCTTTAAATGGAAAATTGTAAGAAGTCTTCAACAAATGAGCTGTAATAATAGAGGAAGGGTTTTTGTAGTTCTACTTAATTTTTGGCTCCGGTGTTCTTTGAATCTGTGCACCAGCAGAAGTACCTGGGAAATCGTACAAGCATTGGCCAGAGAAGGGAAAGGAGAGAGAAAGTGTCTCTGCATGAGGCACATCAGCTGGAGTCTTCCTGCTCAGAGGCACGCTCAGATTAAGGACCTTGGTGGCACTTCTTCTTGCATCTCTCAACCAGGGTTTGTCCCTTCCAGGCAAATACAGTCTGTGATGTTTCTGCTGACAGAGAACAATTTCAGACCCATCTGTTCAAGCAGCAAGAGACCTTTCCTATAGCTTTGGAAGTCAGCAAGAATGACTTTAGGTTTTGCTCTTTTTTCCTTCCTCTTCCTGCCAAATGTGGGATTTAGGTTTATATTTTGTTTCAATTTTTAGGTTTTTTTCTAAGCTATCCTCCAGATAGCTCTTTTGTGCTCATCCATCTCGTACCCCTATTCTGGCCATCATCTCTTTTTACTAATCTTTTCTTTTTTCTTTTTTTTTTTTTGCAAGAGGATTTGGTTTCATTTTTTTTTTTTTTCCAAAATTTTTTCAGTCTGCTTTCAGTAATGTCTTTTCTGTCTTTCTGTTTTATCTGAGCTCTCCAGTACCTCCTCATGCAATATCATTAGTCTGGCCAGATTCTTTGACTGCTTTACCTAATCATTCCATGATGGGACTGTATGAAACACATTTATTGAGGGATTATGGTGGGAGGAACTTTTGTTGTTGTTTATGGTTTACCTGTTCTTTGGAGAAAACACTTCCATCTCCAGCACCATCAGACTTTTATGAGCTCTGACTGTGTTAATGAGAGTGAGAAAAGAAATTGTGTTTGTGCCAACAGTGGGAACAAAATACGTAATTTCTCCATTAGTCTATCAGGTTAGCTCATGTAAACAACATGATTAAATTTGCTTGGGTGCATTGTGCTATATAAATAATAATGAAAATTAAAAAACCATGCAGGTCCCAAAGATAACACGATGTTAGGGAAGAGCCAGGAGGGGAGTGACAATGTTGAAACAAAGAAGTATTGGCTGAATTCATCGGTGGTAGGGACACTCTGGGCATCAGGGACTGGTGGTGCCATTTAGGGGCTGGAAAACAAATGCAGACCCAAAGCTGAATTTCCCACCAACATCCGTCTCTGGAGTGCTCTGTGTCCAAGGAACATAGCATCACAGAAAGGAGTAAAAACTTGTCTCTTTGGACACTTCTCATGCTGGAAATCAATTTTAAAGAGGCAAAAGAGTTTGAACAAGAAGCAGGATTCAATTTCAACACATGACTAAAAGCTTCTCTGAGCTAGTGGTGTCAATACTGTGTTCAGGAGCAGAAGAGGTGGCAGGTTAATTCCTTGTCTTAGCCCTTTAAATGGGACTGTGGAGGGACTTTGTGGTTATGCGATTCCTATGTGGAACAAAGATCTTGGCTGCTGTTCAGGACTTTTCATAAGACGTGCTATATGAAGTCTGAGTAGCTTTGATAACATGTTAGTGGTGATGTAGACTCCTGTCAAATGGTTGTCAAATATTTCAGTGGTCACTGCTAAAGGCAGAATTCTCCAGATATTGCCCAAGACCTTGTGGGAAGAGTGTAATATTCCCTTGCTCTCCCAGACAGGGTTGGACAGAGACTGGACACGCACGAGCCTGGTGCAAGGTGAGCAGGAGCAGCCCCGTAAGCTTCCTTAGATAAAGGGCTCTTGGCTGCCATATGGAGTTTTCCCCAAGCTCTGATAGTTCTGCTGAGTGCATACATAAATTGGAAATAAATTGGAAATGCACAGAATGAAATAATTCACAGGCTACACTAAATTACAGAAATGGTCAGTGCTTTGGCTCGTGCAGACAAGCAGCTGGTAGATGAGTTCAGGAAAGCTGCCTCGATTTTGGATTTAAAGATGAAGCTGCTGGATCACAGGAAACTTGAAGGTGGTTTTTTTTCACCTCTCTGTGTTCGCTGATGTCTCCAGCACGTACAAATGATCTTGGGTCTCAGCTATTGCCTGAAAGAAGCAATGTTAAATAAAAAGGAAAGAGAGGAATGTATGAAATTATGGAAATGCATCATTGAAGCATTATGGAAATTGGTGGATATTTGCAATAACATTGTTTATTTAATGTCACATTGATCTGATAATAGCTCTATTTTCATTATGGAAAAAGAAAAGAGAAACATAACTTGATGTTGCTTTATCCTTATGTATTCCCATGAGACCCCCTTGACTGTCAGAAAGCTCAACATACAAATGTAAATGTCTGTGATTTAAGGGCGCAATGGACCATGAGAAATCCATGAGAGTCTTATGATCTGCTGTAACACCATCTGTGTTTGCTCAGTGCTGTTGCCTGTGGAATAGGAATAAGGTTCTCCCAAAGCTGCAGACAATGGAGCATTGCCCAGCCCGCATCACGGGAACTGGCACTTTAAAGTTTTAATATATACCTAATCATGGTCAGTCTTACAGCGTCTAGTGGACCTGCTGAAAAATGTTCTGTTCACACACTTTGGAGGTTTCAACAGTGTAGACCATATTTCTTCTAGGAAGAAAATTCCCATACAGATGTTGCCTGATGGCTTCTTAAGGATGCTTGCGTGAATAATGTTATTTATGTAGAAATTCAAAAATCCATGGATGCTTGAGGCTTTGCTGTTCTGATGATCACTACTGAGTTTTTTTTAATCAGAATTCTTCTACAGCTCAGTAACAAAAACCAGAAGTACCAGATTGACTCTGAAACACTGTAGATTTGGGTCTTCACCGAAAACCTCTAGAAGGTTTAAGAAGTCAGTGTATTTCTGTATCGTGGTGAAGCATCTTCCTATTAGGGACTGGAACACACTTAAACCCAAATCTTCAAAGATAATTATAAATCCTATTGAGCAAGTATTAAACATACAAATATTGTTAAGGGTCGGGACCTCAATCTTTACTGTGAATGTAAGAAGATTATTGTGATGGTGTAGATTAACAGCACTGTATCTAGAGTAATTAATTTTGAGCTTTAAACCCAGCCTGCCTCTTATGCCTAGGGTGGATGTAAGGCACCATCTCCCTTCTGTGTAGAAAATGTAGACACACATGGGTGGGGTTGTTTTGGTCTCTCCAGAGGTGGCTGAGGGTCCTTGTGCTCGGCCTCTGAACCCCACTCTCACCGGAGGAGTAAAAAGACTTTCCTGGAGATGACAGCACCGGTACCCCAGCTCCTGACCCAAACCACATCATTTCTCCCATTTGTAATGCTTTGCATCGTCTCTCCATCAATGATGGGAACCAAACCTGCCCCTCTGGAGGCACATCTGTCCCACCCCTGGATGTGAGGCAGTGCTCCTGGTACTCAAAGGAGGGGACGGCCCTGGGGAGCTTTGGGGTGAGTGTACTGCTGTCGAATGGCTCCATTTCCTACTCTTTGATTCACAGATTGGTAGGCAGCTTAGCAAATCTCCACGGCAACCCCATGTGTACCATAAAATTGTGAATTATCTTGTTTAGAAGAGGTTCATTAGGAAGATTAATGAGGTATTATTTTCCTCTTGTTCAATGTCCTGATGCAGAGGGGGCAGGGTAATTTTCCCAGCTGTGCACAGCAGCAATTGGTCCTCTCCAGGGCCCCCAGCATTGGTGCATCGTGATCAGTTAAACTGCTCAATCTTTGGAAGCGTTATTTGTCAGCTTAATTAGCCCTAAAGGAAGCACTTTTTTAAAAATAGGACAACAGTTTTGTTTTTTCCTAAGAAGGACATAACATTATTAGCAGTGGCAACTTGTTTAAATAAAAGAGCTCCTAAGCTGAGTTTTAGAGGAACCTTTAATAGTCATTGAGGTTTTTCTCTCTTCCGCCCCTGAAGTCATCTGCTTGTCCCTACCCTGTCTCCTGGGGGCTGCCATCATCGGCGTCACATTAGTGCAATTAAAAGGATTCTGCAAGGCGTCAGGTACCACCACACAGCGAGGGAAGAGAAGTGAGATGTCTTCATTAAGGAGATAGCTGAGCTGGGAAAGAGTCCTGCTGCCTGGCTCTTGCCTTCAGCTGGGGCGTTTCCTTGCTTCATAGCAGAAGAATTCAGAATTTCTTATTGTTCTGCTCTTCCAGGGTAAAAAGGTCAGAAAAAGTCTTGGAAAAAGCCACAGAAAGTCATAACTGTGGGTGAGTCTGACATTCTGTTTGCTACAGACAGATGTGACTGCAAAGATCCATTCAGACTAAAAATAGCTGGTGAGGTTTTAGATAGAATTAAAATATGCGGAAGCTGTGGAAGGGCTAGAACTTGATGAGCATCAACAGCCACATCTGTGGACTATTCCCAACCCAATGATGTAGCTTCAATAGACTTCCTTCTTCAGAGAAAATTAGATGCTTTTTTTTCTTTTTAAAAAATATTACTTGAACATTCTATTTCAGTCAAGAAAATGCTTCCTGAGTTTCAGGAGATATTCTGTTATTATGATCGCAGTCATATTTTTTTTTCTTATTTAATATTATTCATACCATGTGTAACAATTGAGTTCGATTTAGTTTTTTTTTTTTTTTTAATGCTATGCTTAAAAATACCAGGCTTTCAAATGTGTTTGCTGGTCTGTTTTTTCTGTCCTAAGCAATTATTTGCAAAGCTGGAACTCCTGTAAATTAATATGCCATTTTCAAATGACACAAGTTGAGGCTTGTTTTGGTGTGTGTAGGAGGGAGAAGGGGGGTAGCTGTGTGTTGGTTCAGAGAGGATGCTCCTCCAATGTGAGCGATCAGTTGGGGAAAAGAATCAAACTCCTGGGTTTCAGTGCTGTATGAACTGTGATTTCTCCTTCTGAGCTGGAAGGGGCAGGAGGGACGGGGGAGATGGGAGTGCAGCACACACAGCATCCCCCTGAGCTGGGTCTCTGGTGGTGGGATGGGCTTTGAAAGCAGAGCAGCCCCTGGCCGATGGGTCTTTGGTACCATTAGAGATGGTTTTTCCCCCCAGTGATGGGTTGCTACTGCTGAGCTGTGGACCATCACTTTAATCAAGTGCTCTGGCCTTAGACAGCACCCTGGATTTGGTTGGTTGGTCTCTTCTCTCTTCTCCCTCATTTTTTTTTCTTTTCTTTTTTTTTGGTTGTTGTTATTGTTGTTTAGTGATTGCATTTTTGTTAGTCCCCCAGAATGGCTGTAACTGCAGCAGAGCCCCCGTCTCCCCATGCTGGTCGCTCTGCAGCCTCGGTCCCCGCAGCACGGTTGGAGACAGGGACACCACCACCGCAGAGGCTCCTGGTCTGCAGCAGGGTGTTACAGGAGGACCGTCCACCACTGATTAATTGTGATTTCAGACAGTTCTCATTATCACCGTGCTATTAATTACTTTAATGATGTATTCATTTAGATTGAAAATATGATACCAGTAAAGTTTAATTAAAAAAATCAATAAGTCATTAACACGTTATTGTTACACCTACATGTGTCACCATATTAATCTCCTGTGTTGCAGAAGTAGTTGCGCTTCAGCTCTGGTTCCGTGGATCTTCTCATTAGAAGCGATTTCTGGTGGGACAATCACAAGAGCGTTTCAGTCACCGCGTTCTTTCTGCAGAGACTGCGGGCGTCGAGTCGGATCGATTCTCCTCTTTGGGCTGGGCAGAGCTGAGTGCCCCAGGTAATAGTCGTTCTTTCTACTTTTATTCAAAGAGAAAATACCGTTTGGGTGTTTGTCTGGCTGGTTGAAATTCCATCTTGTCACTGTATGCGGGAAGGAACAAGCCACCGAACTTTGAATTAGTGGCCGTGGTTTTGGGACAAAGCCTAGGAATTTTATCAATAACAGCACATCTTGATGTTGGGGTGAGGCATCTCCTCTCCTGCTGTTCTACCTTGATACCTGACACTGGCTTCGGTTCAACATCTGCCCAGCTCTGAGGGACCCACTGCCACTTTCACAGGCCTGAGAGGTGTCAGATGGTGTGGCTGAGGGTTTAATGTCATTTTGGGCTTACATATGAATGTATACGTGCATGCGTGTGTGCACACATACGTACACGAGCAGAATAATGTTTTGTATTTCTCACTGGGACAGATGGGAGAAGGAGCAACAGGGAGCTACTGGAAACCATCCAAGTGTTTAAATGAGGAGTGAACTGAAGAAAGAGCGTTTCTGAAAATGTATTTGTTCCTCACTGGATAAAGTACACTCATTACTGGTATGTTCCCACGCGTCAGTTAGTGTAGACTTTAACTAAATTATCCCCAGCTGAGGGTTCTTCTAAAGAACCAAAATGTCGTGGACAAGATGTGATTGATCCTTGAATGTGTCCTCTCCCTGCTTTGCCCTTCGCTCCTGTTCATTCAGCTGCAGCAGGACACGAGGCTGCCAGGGGGTGACAAGCTCTGGTCCCACCGTTGCCAGTGAGGTCACCCCTCCAGACCTTCCCTATCACTCTTAGAAGAGTTTTTTTCCAGATAATTGATATTTCTTTTAGGAGATTTGTTTTGTTTGCTAATTCATTGGATTTTTTTTATACTTAAGAAGAAGATACATTCATATCTGCAACAATCAAAACTGGATTTGTCATTTCTCTAGATTCCCCATCTGACTTCTCAAGCTTAAGATCCAAGGTTCTCAAGATAAGCCCTTACCCTATTGTCAGGCATCAAATCACACACAAATTTTTCAAAGCTATAACCATGCAAACAGCGCTAACAACGATTCATTAATAATAATTATGCTCTAGCCAACACGCAGTGCTTTTCATTTTCATTGTGCTGTACGTATATTAACTAATAAATCTCCACAATATCCCAGTGAGAGTGGTAAGTGCTGTTATTCTCATTTTATGGATGGCAAAATGAGATACAGAGAGGTTAATAGCAAGTCTAATTGGACAATAATTACCCACTTACCACACTGAAAATTAAGAAATAATCCTCCCATTGTCATTACATCAGCAGAACAAGGAGAAAACAGTGTTCATGTCCTCCCCATCCCACCATTTAGCCAAACAGCTTACGTGCAAATGAAAGCAAAGAGAGTGCAAGAGCAGATAAAGAAATTGTTCTATTTTTTGTTTAACATGTATTTTCCATCACTGAGTCACTTCAGGATAGAAGAAAATTATTAAATATCCTCTGAAATCTATTAAGAGATGATTTAAAGCAAAGTCAAGCTTCATTTGTAAAACATATCTTTTGGAAAAGAAATGGAAGAAATAGGATTAAATTACTGTTATGGACCAGTTTAACTTATTTTTTCTGTGGAGGGAAAAAAATGTAGCAAAATGTTGCTCAATTTGGAAATACCGTTCAGTTTTACAAGGTGCATATCCACATGGACCTAGGCATGTATCCTTCAAAATTGTGTTTTATGTAATGAAACATTAATAGTGTTTCATCCAGTTGCCAGAATATGCCCCTAAAATTCCTCTGCTGATGTGAGCTCTTACAGAAAGAGCAGCTCCTGCAAACATCTGGCACCTCATGGTCATCTAGGTCTGACCCCAGGACCAGAATTCTTTAAGGGAAGTTTCTCTTTTCTATTGTTTATAGAGAGTTTTCACTGAAGGTGAAACTATAGCACTTAGTGGGTTTAGTATGTATAAAAATAAATGATAGAAATGTTTTTTAAAATGGATTCAATGATGGCCAAAGACCTGGCACAGCTGACAAAAAAATGTTAATTATTTTGGTTTCAATAGGCTCTTCCTTTTTGTGGCCATTCAGGACATTAATTTTAAACACCGACTTGTTTCTTGCCTGTCTTTTTAGTAATTGCTTTCTGTTTGATGTGCAGGAATTTCGTCATGGCTTCCATCTTAAACTGATTCCCATTTCGCTTGCTGTGTGTTCCCATATGTCAGTGTGTGTATATATATCTCTCCAACACATGTGAGTGTGCCAGCTCACACACACATGGATGTTTAACCAATAAATAGAAGGCTATATATAACAGCGTAAATTGTCTAGATCTGAACAATCAAATCAAATATAAACTGAATTGATTTGCTTTGTTCCTTCTCTCCACACGAGAAAAGAACAGCTGGCAAAGCCATAATAACTTGGGCAATTGCACCTATGCTTGTGTAAGAGCCTACCTGCTCTATGCTTAGATTTCACTC
This sequence comes from Tringa tobata, assembly GCA_033628505.1. Taxonomy (NCBI): domain Eukaryota; kingdom Metazoa; phylum Chordata; class Aves; order Charadriiformes; family Scolopacidae; genus Tringa; species Tringa tobata. The sequence continues at coordinate 250,041 of JAHREE010000391.1, read as the reverse complement.
CATTAATTCTTTGTTTCTTAATGTTTGCTCTTTCTTCTACCAAGTGAATAAGACCATTGTACCAATGACAGTCACTGTATTAATTTAATATTCTGAATATTAGGTGTACAGTGACTTAATTCAGAACAAAAATTTTTCTTCCAAGTCAGCATTTCCAAAGCTGTTTTGATATACAGTAGGTTTCAGTGTCAGGAATGAAATAAAATCTTACAATATGTTGGAGAAAATATTTTATTTCATTTAGGGGGTAGCATTTGTATTTAAGCTTTCTTTTTGTTTCCAGTTATAAAACCAAAATACCTATTTGGAAGACGGTACTTAGAAGTCAATTTGTAATGACAAGCACTGATTTCAGATTTCCCGTGGGAAATGAGAAATTCAGCTTGAATTTTGATTCCAGCGGGTGAGCGCAGGGGGTTCTGTGCATCGTGCTGTGAGGTGGGTCCATCCTCCGCAGAGAGGAGAGGGCTGCAGTAAATCCTTTAGTCCTTTGGAGGAGATGTGACAGCAAAATGGCCTTAACGATTTTCTTCGGTGACTCCACTTAATGCCTAATGGGATAGATTGAAGGAACCTGGTCTTGGGCACATCTGGCTCTTTAATGGACTGGAGCTGGATGCCAGGGGTTGTGTCTTCTGCTGGAGTTCATCTCTCCAGTGCTGCTGCAGCGTGGCAGCCCAGGACGGAGGATGATGTTCCTCTTCCTTGGGGGAGTTTTGGGGGAAGGAGCTGGCGTGGTCCAGCCCCGTGGCCAGGCTCCGTGGGCTGGGGCTTCCACTGAGAGTGTGATGTCCAACATGGTAGGCATGTTGAGTGCCAAGGCTGTACTCTGCTTTAAAAAAATGAGCTTTAAAAGCTTTGCCAGAGCAAATTGTCAAAGCCACCTTTATCAAAAACATATAAGGGAAGAGTTAATAATCAGTGATTACAAAAATTCAGACGCTGCCCGTGTCGTAGAGTTTCTTAAAACTTTATCTCCAAATTAATTTGAAAATGTGGGTCGAGTCCTCTTTTTAAACTCCAAATTCTTTCTAGAAGTCTTACCTGAAGATATCGCTCTGTCAGACTCCAAGACTGGACAGCAGTAGCTGCCTACAGGTAGAAATAAATGGCTGCCTCTCCGCTTGGGTAGATTTCTGGTGTAGCATGAGCAAAACTAAAGCATCAGGCTAACATTGCCTAAATAGTCCTGCTTCTGTAGGTGTTTCATGATCAGTGCCACATAGTTTACTGAAAATAAAACTTATGAAATTCAAACTAAATATAATAGTATTTTCCATATGTTTTTCAAAAATCTCTAACGTGCAGCATAAAATCATCATCTTTATCTAGTTGTGAATTCTGTAGCAAAAAATGTAACTTTTGATTAAATTCTATAGAGTTAATCAATAAATCTGCAAAAATCTATTTTTTGCCATTAAATTTTGTAGAACTCTTCCATAAGTACACAAACTGTGAGCTCAGAAATGAGATCAGCCTCTTGATGCATCACTTTTTTGATGTGAATCCTCCTTCCACTAAAAAATGATGGCAAACAAAAATAGATTTTCTGTCATGGGTGGAATTGTTCTTTTTCTTCCTGTACTCTGTAAAATATCATCTGCTCTTTAAATACATATTATAGAACACCAATGAAAGTTGATGCCTTTTGTCAATGAGTAGAATATTAAAACTAATGATCTGACCTGTTTCTTATTTAGCTATCGATTCTGCCTCTCTCTTTCTTTTTTTATATTTTCCTGAAAAAACACAAAGTTAGGGTTTTGGTTTTAGAACCAGAGAGGAAGAAGCCCAGGTTGGAAGGGACCTCCAGAGACTGTCAAGTCCCACCTCTCTTGGGAAGGGAGCCTAGATGAGATGATCCCGTGCCTTGTCCAGTCTTGAAAACCTCCACGGTGTCCCTGGGGAGGTTTTCCCGTGACTGATCGTTCTCACAGTAAAAAAAAAATTCTTTCTTATGTTGAGTTGAAACTTCTCCCAGGACAACTTGTACCCATTGTCCCTTTGTCTTGTCAGGTGGCCACATGGTTTTCTTTACTTAAAACAAAGTAGCAGGGGATGAAATGCTTAAAAGCCGTTTCAGCTATTTCCTCTTGATCCAAGAATTTACTCTGGCTATTTTTCTGAGCCAAAAGCTAACAACAGAGTTTATTCTGGTCAGCTGTAAACAAAGCAGTGTGTGCTTCTATTTGTCAAATTACTTTGCTTTTATCTGAAGGTCGGGCTGAAAAACAGTGACTGAGCACTTAAGTGGGAACTAATATCCAGTTCTTCCCAGTGCTCCCCAGTGCCCTGCAGCCCCCCAGGCTTTCCTCTGCGGAAGGTCTTTCCTCTTCATGGTGTGTTACAAGACATGTTTTTTGTTCAGACTGGATTTCTGATGGGTATTTTTGGTTCAAGGAGGGTTATCTCGCTGTGGTTTCATAGCTGTTTCTGCTGCTGTGCTGAGGCTGTGGCTGAGGAATGTGGCTGCTCCATGCAGGGCTGGCTGGCCGTGCTCTGGTGGCCCCATGCTAAGACAGTGTCTGTCCTTTTGTGTTGGTGTTGGGACACCTCACGCACACCCATCCCATGGGATGAGGCTGGAGTCGGTGGATGGGAGCGTTGCCCAAGCCTGAAGGTACCTGGTGTGGGAGCGGGATGGGGTGTGGGGGGGGGGGGGGGGGGGGGGGAGGACCATTGCACCCTACCAACCCATGGCCATGGTGGGCACTGCCCCGTCACAGCAGCTGCTGCTGTGCTTCCACTCTGCCTTCAGAGGGGTTTATTCAATGGTTGTTCTCCTTCTGAGGGGTGGATTGAATTATTCTTAAGTTGCCTTATGTGAATTAATCCATTCAATATGGTGCTGGAAAGGTAGGGGCTTCTACTTATTTTATTTACATTGATGTTGCTTTTACTGGGGAAATGGTAGTTTTGGTGTAGAGGTTTTAATTAAGAGTAAAAATAGCCTCAAAGCTAACATTGGATGGAAAAAATTATTTCTGTATGAGTTTGAGCTGCCTGTTTCAGTAATTCAGATGATTAAAAATTCAACTGGACATTGAAGATATTAGATTAAATAAAAAATAGAGTAATTTAAGTTATTTTACTGCTGTTGTGAGCAATTTAAATAAGTGTCTGGCAGAGGAGCAAAGGGGAGAGCAGCAATGTTGTACCTTCGGTCCTGCTTTCTGAAGGGCGACCTGTTCATTTCAACACGAAATGGCTTAACCCCACACACTGCTTGAAACGTTCCTGAATTATCATCGGAGCTGCTCGGGGAACCCGCATTCCCACGGTAACGAGCTGTTACCTGTTGCCCTCAATTATTCTTAGGTTACTGAGTACAGTTCAACGGTATGGAAATGTAGTCAGCTGCGAAGAGGGAGGGGGAAAAACCCAGAGTCCAAGAAAGGCAAAAAGAATTCTTAAAGGCTTAAATGGGCTGAGCAGCACCGTGGGCCAGGTGTCACCGCTGCCCCCCCGGGACACAGAGGACGTTCTCAGTGTAGAAACAGGGACGACAACCCTCTACGATGCTCAGAGAGCTTCGCGAAGGAACGTTGTCTGTGCCTCAGGGAAGGTGTGTGAGCCTTCTGAAGGCAGTGCTGGGAAAAACAGGCTTGTAAACATCTGACAAAAATGTGCCTTTCTAATAAATATTGAAATACACACTTCCCAGAATTTGGGAGTATTAGTTCTGGCACCGCTTCAGGCCTGTCTCTCACCGAGTGATTGATTTCTTTATTTCTGTTCTCTCCTGCCAGCCCCTGGGAACGTGAGCGAGTTAAATCTGGAGAACCTGAAATTCACTGCACTTTTATCAGGGAACTGAACGAGGGGAGTTGGGTAGAGGCAGGGCAGGGTCTCAGACTGTGCACTTGCCCGAGTCCTGCAGAACACAAAGTGAATTTGAAAGCCTAATTTCATCTGCTTATTTGAAAGAGGCTGGTCTGGGGAGGTCTGGCTGTGGGAGATGGGATCATTGACCCAAGCGGGATTTGTGCAGGGCTGTCTCCATGCTGTGAAACACCACTGCTTGGTGGCTGGTCATCACCTGGGTCTCCATCGGCATCAGTCAGCTCCTGCCACTGAACTTCAGAAACACATTTTGGGTTTGTGCAAAAGAGGGTGGTGTAGAGCGAGCCTGCTGTGTCTGGCAGGGTAGTTTCATACCCTTAAACTGGACTATATCATATATCAGCTTGGGTATTTCTTGTTCATTTTTTCCTTCTCAGAGCACAGTGCTCAGGCTGAGGAGCAGAAAGCTGTCCCTGATGGAAGCTGAAGACCTGATGCCAAGGATACACAGAGATCAAGATTTGCAGGTGACACAGTTACCGGTCAATCGGCATTTACCGCACAGTTCCTGTATTTTGGTTACAGAATGTAAAATTTCAATCTCTTTTGTAATAAGCACAGTGTCACGGCAGAAGGAAGCAGGGACAAGTGACAATAGGCAGCGTCTCTTCCCTGGTGCCAAGAATCCAAATGCAAAGAGCAGGTGCAGCAGCAGCAGCGAGGAGGAGGAGTCGCAGTTGGCAAAGCACGGAATTCCTCAGAAGGAGAAAAGAAACACGAGCATCCAAAATGCCACCGGGGAAAGCTGGAGAAGCACCACCTTCTTTCAGATCCAGACAATTTTACTAGCCTCTGTCAAACAGCTCACGTGTTGGATTTTCGTTCATCCTTGTTTCTCTTGGAAAAGGACAAGCTGCCACCCGGCACTATCTGCTCCGGCGCAGGGAGCATTATCTTGCTTTGCAGCCCGTGCTGCATTCTCCTGGAGCAGATAAATTAGAGAGGGTTAGTGACTCTCTGTGTTTACACGTGTAATGTTTTTGTTTCCTCTGCGCCTTCTTTGTCCCAAGGTTTAACCGTCTGGGTAACTGCGGCTGGTGGCTGGTGGCTGGCGTCGGGGTGCAGGGGTAACTGGGAGGTGCAAGGAATAACTGAACGGTCAGTTAATTCAGCACAAAAACACTTCTCGTGGGCAACATGCAAATAAGTTCTTAAGCTTAAGGCATTTGGAAAAACTGCACTAAACTCAGTTAAAAAGATGGTTATCTCACCAAAAAGGTTTTGGCAATCATTTTTGTTGTTGTTTATTTTACCAAAAGCTGTATTCTTTTAATAAACTGGGGTTGGTTTTATACCTCACAAGAATTATAAAACTTAATGGGTTTTGGTTAGTTTTCAGTATTATTTGGGTCAAGTCTTTTCATCAAGCAAAACTGCTGTGAAGCACAGGATGTGATTTTTGATTAACCATTTTCTTCCTAGAGCTGCCGGTGCCCAGGACCACAGTAGCCCCGACAGTGTCCCCCCAGGAGCTCTCTGCCCTCCTGGAATTTCTCCAGAAGCCTGGAAACGGGTTCAGGCAGACATTACTGAGATGCAGTCCAGAAATATCCTGTGGACAGAAGGGATAAGGGCAAGGTTACTCTTCGGGGAGTTTGGACTCCTTCCCATCTGCTGTCAAGGTAAACCATCCCCTACCCTTGCAGAACCTCTTACAGCTCCAGCAGAAAGAGTGTCTGAGTGAAGGAGTCACGTACAGTTTAGCAGGAAACTGAATGGTGTGTAGAAGAAAAATGGCTTTTCATTTTACACTCAGTTTCAATTGATCACTTCAGCTAATCTCTTTTATTTGATATCTACCTGATGAGTGTTCTAGACTGTTGTTTTTTTTTTTTTTAATGAAGGGTTGAGCATTGGGTAAGATCTTTTACAAACGTGACTAAGGAAATGCATAAAATCAAGATGACTATCTAAAGCTGTTCTGCTTGGCTGACAGAGCAGGAGAGAGAATAAATGTTAAATGCAATTTAATATACAACACATTTTCAGTATATGGCATCCAAAGAAATTTTTCTTGCTTCTGGCCAGGAAAATGTCCTATTCATATTGCTTCAAAAAAAAAATATTGCACTGCTCATGCTTATTTACACATTTACAGATCGCTAGAAACAGGCTGATTTTCCACCAGTCACTTCAACAGTTCTTCGAAGAATTCCTGCTATTTCCGTATCAGCAAAACTGTACCCACTGCGGGGTCTCGTAACCACACAAGACCGAAACACTTCTCCTTACCAGACACATCCAACCACCATCTATACTAATGAGAAAAAAACGTATTAAACACGTAAACACTTGAATCAAGATCCTTATTATTCTCCTCTTGCAAAGGAGGTTGCAGAGGAGGGATTTTTCCAGGCTGGCAGCAGGTTGCAGCCCCGTTCCCAGGCTGGCGCGGTGCCCCCGGGCGCCCAGCACCGCTCGCCCACGCCTCCCTCCATCTGCCCGCACGCTCGCCCCGCGGGGAGGGCTGAGCACAGCCCCCAAACCCCCCCTGGGAGGACAGGATCCTCTCTGAGCACTGCAAGGAAGGACCGGGAGCCCATTGGCATCGCTTCTCTGGGAGCGCAGCGCCTGATCCGCGCTCTGTTTCAGGGTTAAATGAGTCGAGTCGAGGACCAGTTGTGGCCAGTTCTGCCAGTGGCTCAGACCCATGGGGACCATCCTCAACCCTGTCCTGTGTCCCCTGGTCCAGCCCTGGGCTGGGTGAGCGCTGCCGGGGCCGATGGGCATCAGGAGGACACGCTGGCCCCTTCAAAGCTATTTCAGCACATCTGCTGCACATCTGGGCTGGGGCAGCATTATCCTTAGTGAGGGAAATGATTTTCAAGCAAACAGATGGCGAAGCTATTGCCATCTTAACCTGGCAGCAGTTGTTCTGGCTGGTGGTCACCTGGCGGGCTGGCAAATGCATCTTGAGATTTCGTGTTGAAGGGAACAATTTTGCAGTTGGTGCCTTTCCCTGTACCTCACTTATTGACCTTGTTCTGACACACGTGAAACCTGTGCTCCTGAGCCGCAGCCAAAACCAGGGCCTGTCTCAAAATCTTCAGGAGAAATCTCTGCTGCGGTTGATTTTCATTTCTGGATGACTCCGTCTGTACCAATCAGGGGCTGTAATTAATTGGGCACTGCCAGGTTCTGCTCAGCTTGGAGCAGACTAAGAGGAGCCCCTGTTCAGACCTCATCCCAACCCTGTTTCTAGTGGCAGGGGCTTTGCGGTACGTGCCTTTTACAGACACACAATGATGTTGTGACCAATGCTCTCGGAAGACTTTCTGAATTTCCATTGCTGACTGGCTGTTCTAAAGCCTCTTCTCCTTTCTATGGAGGCAGGGTTCTGACAAAAGCCTTTCTTTTGGGTCTGGCAGTCAGGCGCTGTGAGGTCAGTGCTCTGCGCCGGCTGCACTGGATCTTCTCCTCTAGGGCTCAAACGACCCAATTCGGTGAACGTTTAAATTTTCACAGCAGCATTAAGAATCAAAGCTTCTGCTCTGGTTATGCATTTCTAAAATGTTTTTTGTTGTCTTTTCACGTACCTAGGAAAAAAAAGCGATTTTCACTGAAAAACAACTGCTCGAGCATACAGCAGAACCAAAGAAGGATTTTACCAGGTACTGGTACTGGAAGGAGTATCGGTGGGTGAGGGGAGGGCTGGGATAGCACGGGTGAGAGAGAACACTTGTGCTCATGCATGTACCCAGTATTTACATATCATCTTCCACATCCTGTTCATTTTCACTGTGGAGCTCACAAAGCAGCGTGTAGACATTATGTATGGCCTTTAAGGTCAGCAAGAATTGTTAAAATCTAGTGCAATGTAGGAAAACTTGGATCGGTAGAAGCCGACCAGTGATGGTGCATGCGGGGCTGAGCTCAGGGATTTGCAGACACGTTTCTTGTTGGTGACTTGATTAACTGGGGCCACCTGCTGAGAAGGGGGGAGCTGCTGGCACCAGCCAAGAGAGACGTCCTCTTCCAAGGAAAAGTCATGAAAATGTTCAATATAGCTTCATGACAGCAAAGCAGTGACCCTCCTCCCCCTTTTCCCACATTAAGTTTAATGCAGCTTTTCACTTTTCACACATGGAAATTAAGAAACAAATTAGCCTAAAAACTTCAATTAGTCGTAATCCCAACGAGGCCCCTGGGAAGAGATAACCAAGCAAACAAATTTCTTAACATTTCCCCAGCCAGGCCAACTGGCAGGACAGAGCTCTTCAGAAAATTAATCAAATCAGTTGCCCAGAGAAAATTGCCCGAGACGACTTTATCAGCGTTTACAGGAGCTTCTGCCAGGTGTTGATGCTGTTCATGCCGTGTAGGTGAGTGGAAAACTATAAATCATACAAATAACAGTGGGTTTATATTGCCCTGCTAAAGAGCTCCTGTGCCTTCTAGAGAAAGTGGAGCTTCAGCAGCTCTGTCGCTGTTTCAGACGACCCATGCCAAGGCAGGACTTTGGCATTTTGCTGCACAATTGATCTGTATGCTCTGGAGGTTCTCAGCCTCACTCCAGAGTTCCTTATGCGAGACTATTTAAGACCATAAGCTGACCTAATGGGCTTTGACATACTTTATGGGGCAGTTCTCCTGTTCTAAACAGGGTGGAGCTAGACAAATTCAAAAATTATTGTGTGTATTTGCCTTTTATAGCAGAAGATCATGCATACACAGCTTAGGACAGTAATAAAACCATAATAAATAAAACACAGTCCCCTCTCTGGGCATCCTTTTCCAGGCGTGTCTCCTGTGTGCCAAACCCTGTGGGACGAGGCCAGCCGTGACTCCCTGTGGCTGTGACAGCAGTGCTCATCTTCCAAGATGTGACCCGTATGGAAATGGAGAGCTGCGAGGGTAACGTACCTGATAAGGGTTACTCATGTAATTTACTGTTTGTGAGCTTTTCCTGGCGGTTACTGGACTGAGATAAAAGTGTTCCCGGAAGAAAGGAGCAGGAGAGAAAAAAAAACAACCCACCTCCAAACATGCAGAGGAGTATCTTTATTTTTTCAGATTCAGATTTACAGATGCACACAGCATCGATCAAAATGCCACCTTCACACCCTGGCTGGTTCCCTAAATTATACAGTTTCCCTGAGCTGACGGGATGCATAAAATACACGTTTAATGAAGCAGTCACCAGTTTGGGGATCCAGAGGCTTAAGAACAGAGTGTAGAATATATGTGCCCAATGCTTGTTCACACAGGTTGTTTGAAAGCAAAAGAGGAAAAGGGATCCATTTCATCATAGTAACTATCTTTAATTTCTATGAGTTAGTAAGTGGAGTCCCCAAAGTGTTAAAAATAAGTTATTTTGGAGTTTTTTTGGGAAAATGCAAGTAGTCTTGCACATTTAGTGACCAGGGCATTTTCCCACATTTAGGGAACCATTCGGCAGCACAAGCCAAGGTCCTACCCCACATATTGAGCCGGAGGAGGAGATGCCAGGACCCTCCTTGTCAGTGCAGGGGGAGGCTGAGGCATGGTGCAGCCAGGCAGAGATGGAGGGGGATAACAGCCATCAAATATTGCTGTAATATGGAACCTGGTCAAGAGTCTAAAAAAAAAAACTTGTCTGAAGTTAACCTGGGTATGCACTCACTGATTAGTGAAGTCCAGGTGCTGAACTGGGGAGTCATGGGCTATATCACCCTTAGGGGTGCCGGCATCTCTGACTACAGAGGGATCAGGCGATGGCTGCAGTTCTCACTTGGATGTCCTAAGCAGGATGAGACCAGCCCCGAGTCCATCTGTGCAACTCGATGGCTGGCCAGGCTCCTCACATACCAGAAGGTTTGCAGGCTCTCTGTGGAGATCATAGAGTCAGAGAATGGTTTGGGTTGGAAGGGACCATAAAGATCATTGTCTTCCAACACCCCTTGGGCAGGGACACCTCCCACCACACCAGGTGGCTCCAAGCCCCCTCCAACCTGCCCTTGAACCCCTCCAGGGATGGGGCAGCCACAGCTTCTCTGGGCACCCTGGGCCAGGCTCTCACCACCCTCATCATGAAAAGTTTCTTTCTGAGATCTCGTCTCAATCTCCCCTCTTTCAGTTTGAAGCCATTGCCCCTCATCCTATCACTGCATGGTGAGAACTGTGGGCAGCTCAGCTCTGTCCTCCCTCTACAGCCCTTTCCATGCACCCCGGGATCCCAGATCCTAGGCTCCAGGCAGGAGAAAATTTGACGTAAAAGTGCATCTCGTTTTCAGAGTCCCTCCGGGGAGAGCCCGCTGCTGTGCTGTGGGGGCGGGCAGGGGCAGGGAGAAGCAGGTGGGGGCATGTTGTCCTCCCTGCCCAGGGCTCTGCCCATCTGTCCTCCAGCACCCGCATCTGCTTGCGATCGGGATGGACTACGTAGTCGTGAAACGTTTAGGTTCAATTTGGACTTATTTTCTGTAATCGTTAACAACAATTTCTAAACAGAATGACATCTGCTGATTGATGGTAATAGTCCCCCAGAACTGAAATGGATACTTACTGAAATCTTTAGTTCAATCCTTATTAAAATGTCAGGGACTGCCAGCTTTAAATACACATTTTTAATCGTGAAAGTTGTTGTTATATGAATTACAATCAAGTCCTAATACGCCCAACTTAGAACAAAATATATTGGAAAATACATTTCAAGCTATTGCTTGGACTGCAGCCTAATACATCTTAACTGTAATAATTGCTTTCTCTGAATAGATTTGGTCACACGAGAAACACTTTACTAAATTTTAGGAGGCAAGAAATGGAAATAAAGGACAGGCTTTTTTCACACTAGTTTTATTTCAGTGCGCATCAAATCCTGTTTTTATAACTTATTAATGATAAATTGATCTCGGGAGATATTAACTCTGTATTTACAGAGTGTTTAGACATGCTGGGGGCTGTTTTAAATGTACCAGCTGCTCAGCGCTGATTTAAGCACACAGATGTTCTTATTAGCATAACATTCAAATTCGATGCCCTTTTTATCTGCATCCTGCAAATGCACAAAAACAACAGCACCAGCAGCGCAGGAGATCCGTGCAGGAAAAGCCCCTTCTCCCCTTGGGACCCCCCCACGGGCTGAACGGGCAGCAAAGNTTATTAGCATAACATTCAAATTCGATGCCCTTTTTATCTGCATCCTGCAAATGCACAAAAACAACAGCACCAGCAGCGCAGGAGATCCGTGCAGGAAAAGCCCCTTCTCCCCTTGGGACCCCCCCACGGGCTGAACGGGCAGCAAAGCGCAGCTTGAGCATCCCATTGCCTCTCTCGGGGTCACCCCTGGGGCTGGGGATGGCAGCGTGGGGGTCCCAGCGTGGAGGGGGGCGCGGTGGAGGTGATGGAGAGATGGGGCTCCTTGCAGAGGATGAGGAGAAGCCACACGGGCTCCAGGCTGAGCAGCCCTTGGGTTTCGTATCAACAGCTGGAAATGGAGATGACCCTGGGCTTGGCTTTGTTTGGTGCTTTGTTTGCATGGCTCTGGCTGCTGTGCTTTCCCTGGCGCTGATGTTTTTCAGCTCTTGCCCTTGCTTTGTATTTTCGAGACAGGGGCTGTAATGGGAAGTAATGTTAGTGGTCTTTGAACCAAAGGAGCTGCAGATAATGACAGCAAATTGGTGTCTGGCTCTGAGAATTGCGTGTTACAGAAAATGTGTCTGAATCACAGCTCAGGACTACAGTACTACAGAACTGAAAAGGTCAAATCCAAACCCGGAGTGACTTTTCTGGCATCTCTTAATGCTGCGGGAAGGTCTATCCAGCTCCTCGGTGACAGAGCAGCAGAAGCCTCGTTACAGCTTTTCTGAATCATCTCAGTATCCTCCCAGGCTTTCACAGTCATCTTCAAAGTTAAAAAAGTTCATTTAAGTTTTCTTTCTTTATTGAGCATTTTAAAATATACTTTCTATTGCTAATCATGATGAAAGTTACAGCGATTATGACCTATAAAGCAAATGTTATCACAGGGGATGTAAAGCCCTTCCACAAAGGGGCTATTCTCTCCAGGTAGCTGAGGTGTGAGAAAAGCCCTTAGTTGCTCATTTTCAGTTTTTCCATTTCAAGTCCTAATCCAAAGATTATTTTCAGTCCATCCATCATCAGGAATTTTATGAAATTTCATCAGGAAATCTCCATTTATTTCAGCTCAGTATCCTAAACCTGGACTTCTGAATATTTTAGGCTAATATCCAATTTTTTTTCCTCTTTTTTTTTTTTTTCTTTCTTTTATTGGACCGTCCACTGCGCTTTACGTCCATCAAAACAGCTTTGGTCCCCAGCCATTTTCTCACTGGGTTATTTTATGTATATGATGTTCCACATCTATATTTTTGTTCTTCGTTTTTCCTTGCAGCAATTTTGAGCGGTACCTCAGAGCACTCGATGCCTGTATCTCAATACCTTGTGGTTTTAGGCTCTACGCTTTCAATAACTGGAAGCTTTACTCCAGAGACCAGGACCATACGAGGAACAGAGAAAGGGAGGCTGTTTGGTGGCTCCTTGCTCCCCCATTAGAAACATCCAACTACCCGGTAGAAATATAAAGTAATGACAACAACAGGACTGGAAATAACTTCAAAGTCAAACTGATGTCTGGCGGAAGATGAGGAAAATGTTGCAAAGAAAATATCAAAGGCTCAAGAAGGATTTTCCTCAGCACTTTGTTACAGAAGTCTTTACCACCCCCTGCAGAGGCAATCAAGACTAATGGGAACATTAGTACAGCAGAGGACTACATATCAAAAGAGTCCCCGGAGCAAATAACACCCAGTAACTAGAGCATCACTGGCACCGTACTCCAAACCACCCCCCTCTGTCACAGAAATGAGTAAAAGGGTCGTAAACAGCAGAGAGAAATTTTTTGCCTTGTGACTGCAAATAAGCACCCAGCAGAGCTGTTAAAAGTTGCTTGCTGAAGAGAAAAATATGATTCTCCCAGTTTTATGGGCCGTGTTCAGATAGCTCTTACTCCTGTACCATAAATCCAATTTTCCCATAGATTAAAAGGAAAGCCATCGCAGGCTCTGCTGAATAATGCACTGGATTGTCGTGCCTCTGCTGCGTGACGTGCACCCAATCAATCCTCTCCCACCCTCACGAACGGCTTTGCAATGTGGTGGCATCCACGGCTGCAGCGGTTGCCAGCCACGCTGGGATGCTTGCCACCTTGGGTGCTTGGCTTTACAGCCACGCTTCCCGCTCTGAGCATGAGAAATAGCACAGATCCTGTCACTGCTCTTCACGTGGAGGCTCAGTTCCTGCATAAACTTATTTAAAAAAAAACCAAACCCACAAGGGGTTATGGCAGGGTTTAGGCTAAGAATACACAGCCAGAGGTGGCTTGAGCAGCACCTGGTTCCCCTAGAAGAATGTGAGTGAGAGAAACAATTATGTAGAGGGTCAGTGAAGAAGGATGGAAAGAGGTGCACTAGGCACCAGAGCAGAGATTATCCTGGAGCCCGTGCTGAAGACCACGGTGAGGCAGGCTGTCCCCTGCAGTCCATGGAGGTTAACAGTGGAGAAGATGTCCACCTGCAGCCTGTGAAGGTCCATGGTGGAGCAAAGATCCACTTGCAGGTGGGTGCCCAAAGGAGGCTGTGACCTGGTGGAGAGCAGGACCTGTGGACCCATGGAGAGAGGAGCCCGCACTGGAGGAGGTTTGCTGGCAGGACTTGTGACCCCATGGGGAACCCACTCTTGAGAAGCTCCCGGAGGACTGTCTCCTGCGGGAGGGACCCCATGCTGGAGCAGGGAAGAGTGTGAGGAGTCCTCCCCTGTGGAGGAAGAGACCACAGCCCCCATTCCCACCCCCCTGCACTGCTTGAGGGGAGGAGGGAGAGAAAGGGGGAGCGGAGTTGAGCCTGGGAAGAAGGGAGGGGTGGGGGTAGGTGTTTTAAGATTTAGTATTTAATTTCTCATTACCCTCCTCTGATTGGATTAGTAATAAACTAAATTAGTTTTCCCCAAGTTGAGTCTGTATTGCCCATGACAGATTGGGAGATGTGTGTAAGGTACCGTGCATGGGGCACCACCTCAGTCGCATATCGGTATTTGTGTATTTTTCTCAATTTTGTTTCTGTCCTTCAAATCTTTACAGGTATTTGAGGCACGTGGCAGGTTCTCCAGGTGCACATCTGTGGATGACCAACTTGAGACACTTCTCTGGAGGCACGGTCCTGCTGACATTGCCACCAGTGGGAATTTAATCCCCTGGGTTCAACAGCACAGGGTTGGACTCGTTTGTCATTCTGCATTCCTGGTACTATTCCTTCTGGTCTGCGTGCTGGCAGTTCTGTTAATGGTGGTAATTTTGCACTGATTTGCTCTTGTTCTGATTGCTGACCCTCTGTCCTGTTTTGCTGGGTGCGGGTGCAGCGGGCAGTATTTGCCTGTATGCTTGTTTCTTCGTTTAAAATGCTCTAATGGAGGGCTTTTTAAAAAGGCATCTCTATTTTTAATATTCACACCTACATGTTGAAATTAATATTCTCATGCTAATGTATGAGAAAAAAGTCCCGTGTAAGTTAGAATCATTGGGTTTCGGGGGTGTCCTTGGACTTCACGTGACCCAGGCTTTCAGCCGGGGTTGCCCCGTCCCCGCTCCTTGAGCTGCTTTTACCGGTCGGTGCCTTTGAGGGAGCGATCCCTGGTTTAAGCGCCTGGACCCGCAGCCAGGCTGAGCCAGGGCCAGGCACCTCCTGCTGGAAAGCTTTGTGTAGAGCTGGGTGTCAGCGCCGGCTGCTCCCTGCCCCCGCTCCAGCGCTGGATACGGAGCAGGTTTTGTCAAAGAGGGAGCGAGCTCGGATGCCTTGGGCTTGAATCTCATGCGAAAATGGGTGGCTAAAAATAAACCTATAGAGATTCCTGGAAGCAACGGTGGGGTGTGGGTGGGAGAGATGGGCAGGACGTTTTTGAGATGTCAACTCTTTTCTCACTCACTTGGGTTGAAAAATTTAAATTCTAAACAATTTCCTGAAACAGTATTTGGCATTACCCATCTGAGTTCTCCATCAGAGCATCGCATTTAGGTGTTATCACACTGCAATTTCTTCTGGCTTTGTCCTTGGAACTTCTTTGTACCAGAATTGAGCAACAGCTTCTAAAATGTAAAGTCACTTCAAATCAGAAAATATTTTTTTTCCAGAAAATGTTGTGAGAAAGATTGTTGCAAGAAGCTTGTCAGAGCTATCCTACCTCACTTTAGTCCCTGCTTACTGAGCTGATATTGCCCAGTAATAAAAAGGGTGTTTTGCAGAAGTGATGGTGAAGAGGGTGCAGCGGGTGCTGCCCGGTGCCCCCGTTTCCCACCGTTTCCCTGATCCCCAGGGGGGCACCTGAAGCGTGACCCAGGGGTCAGAAATCACTCCAACACCCCTGTTCCAGGTGAAGCCCAGCTCTACAGCAGAACGTTTGCCAGACACAAATGCCCGTGTTAATGAAGGAAGCACTTTAATGAGTTCTTTGTGTCCTCGTTTCTCAGGCTGGGGGGGGCACAGGCTCCGCTCATCTCTATGATTTTATTCAGGGGACAGTTTCAGCTGGGTGTTGGCAACTGGAATCAAATTTGTGTGGGGACACTTGCAAAAGGCCGTGTTTTATTGCAGTCACATAGACGAGGCACAGTGCTTCTATAAATGTTTTATGCTGCCTAGATTGCAATTCAGTACAGAGACTAAAAAAAAAGTGCAGTAGTAAAACCTGCCGTGGTCGTGCGGCAGTTCTCCTCGCCTGCTCCTCTCCTCGCACCGTTCCTTCCCTTCCCACCCAGTCCCAGAGCTGTCACCAGCCCGCTCCTCTCACATTTAACTCCCTTTCTGTCTGTCTGCCTGTCGTCATCTCCCCCTCACTATTAGGACCTCAGCTGCTTCCCCACTAATGGTGCCGCCTGACGTGACCCAGGTATTTTCATAACTCGGGTAAAAGCTGTTTATTATTTCACATGGTGATCTCCAATCTGTTGTCAGGTTGGTTCCTGGCAGCCTGAGCGCGAGGCCCTGCCGGCTGGATGCCTTCATGCAAGTTTAATGAAGCACAAGGTAAGTGGAAATACAACGCCGAGAGGAGGTCAGCAAAATTGCTTAATTAATTAAATAAGATAGAATAACTTTGATTTCGGTAAGGGAGTGTTATCTTTCTGGAAATGCACCCAAATGCCAGCCCAACTGAGAAGTGACACATGAGCTTGGGTTTCGGTGCATCTCCAGGAAGATAAAGGCTCATGGAGCGTGTGAGAGGGGACGTTCCATTTCCAACGAGACGGGCAGCCCACGCGCTTCGGAGCACACTCGGGTGTGTGAATTACAGATAAAGCCGAGGCGCTTACAGCCAGCACTGTAACCTTATATGTCTCAATGACAGAGAAAGCGTCACTTAACTGTTGAGAATAATTAATATTTGTAGTTCCCCACAAGACCTTTAATCTATTGCCACAAAATACAGTACAAAATGGTTTTGTTTGGTTTGTTGATTTTTGGAATAAGGAAACTGAGAATGACACAAAGGTAAAGGATGTGTTTCTTTCCCCCCTAGTTCTGATGGAACATACCCAGACCGGGGCTGGGGAGGTGACGGTGCCACAGTGGCCGTTCCCTGCATTGTCCCCCTGTTGTCCCTGTGAAATCACTCTGCTCCACGTTGACTTTGCTGTTTGTCCCATTCCACCCTGGCCTGGGGAGCCCTCCCTCCCCACCGCTGTGCCCCAACGCAGGGACAGACCCAGCGGTGACCACCGTGGTGCCGAGGGGACTCTCCAGCCCTCCCGTCTCTGCCTTCAGCCACTTCATTGAAGGGGTTAATTTGTTTTAAAACACGGTTGTTCCCATGAGTTACCGGCTGACTCCTGCCAGCTGAGTGGAAAAATGATTTAATTTCCCAGTTTAAGCATGGCAGATGTGTGTGTGGGAGGGCTGCGAGGGAAAAGAAGGGGGGTGGTGTTGTTTTTAAGGTGACCAAAATCTGGTCCACCAGATTTAATCTAACCTACTTTCAGCCCTCTGGAGCAGTGAGGGCTGACACAAGACTGTTTTCGCAGCAGGGTGTGGGTGATGGGGGCGTTTGGTGGGGGGGTTCCCGCAGTCATGGATCCGTGGTGGGGTAGAGACATGGGTCCCTGGTGGGGCAGAGAAGCAGCCGCCTGCTTGTGGTGGGATGAGCCCAAAGGACAAAGGAGCAGGGCGTGAGAGCACCTTTCGGATGCTCAGACCCTGCTCCGGGTCTCCCAGGAGCCATGTCCCTGCTGGGTTTTCCTGCAGACCTGGCAGCAGCAGGATGGGCTCGTGGGTGCGCTCTGCAAAACCCCCTTTGTAACCTGTTCTTCCCTTTGCAGCCCCCTCTCCCCTCCATGCACGGGCTGCAACGGATTTACGTGTTGTTTGTTTGACTTAGTGTGTCTTGCTTTAGCATTCAGTTGTGTGTTGTGAAGGTCAGAGCCCTGCTTTGGCCTCAAAGGGGAAAAGCTTTGATAAAAAAGCAGGTGTTAGTAAGCTTTATTGCTTCCTACTGCAGGTAGAGGTGAGTTGAATGATGCCAGCAGCAGTGTTGGGCAGGAGCTGAAGAAGAGCTAAATTTTATTTTTTTTATCCTTTTCTTTCTCTTCCCCTTCAACAAGAACAACCGGTTGTAAGTACTTGGGATGTCGGCTTCAGTAATTGAAAGGATAATTTGGCACAGGGAATATCCAAAGACAATGTCTCATGCTAATCAAAAACCTGTGATAAAAGAACAGTACAGTCTGTTATTCATAATTAGCCCTATCTTCAGCCCGGGAAGCTAACAGGATCCAAACCAGCAATTTTAGCTGCGGCAGAGCGAGCCGTGGCAATATGCAGCGCAGCAGGAGGCAGAGCTGCTCAGCGGCTGCCAGCTCCCTCCCCGCGGCACCAAACCCCGCGCCCCCCCCTCTACCCCTCGCTTTTCCAAAGAGCTGGCACCGAGGGGTCAGGGGGTGCGACGGCAACGACCCTCTCCCCTGGGAACGGCAGGCAGCGGGGAACTCCAAGGAAAAGCGGTTCAAGGTGTCTCCCCTCCTGGCTCTGTAGCACTCAGCCCAGGAATCTAAATTTCAGTGTTACTGGTAACAGCTTATCAACAGAAAGAGGAAACCAATGATCAGGGATCTCACGGTGGAGGAAATGTGACGTACTTTGAATTATTCTGCACAGAACACAATCTTCAAAACCATCGTTTTTCCTTTACACTTGAAAATTACAGTCTCTGCTGTTGAGTTATTGGATGAGGAAACGAGCAGCAGCGTTTGTGTGGTGACTGAAAGGTTTCTCCACAATGTACAAATGAAAATTCATTACAAACATAACGCAACAACAAAGAACACAAATGTACAGACACGGGTAAATGGCAAATAAATTCAGCAAAGAGCAACACTGTGTATTTAGCAGAAAATGACACAGTAAGGTGTCTCTGCACGCTTCAGATGAGAACCACATCAATTCATCTCGGAGCGGGCTCGTTACTGTATTTTGATAACAGTGCTGTTGGTGTGGTCAGAGTGGAATTTGCTCCCCAAGCCTGCTCCATCCTTCAGGAAGACAGGAGCAGACAGCCCTGCAGCAGCAGCAACGGCTGGCAGGAGAGGGAAACCTGGTTCGGAAACGCTGGGGAAGGCACAGGGCACTGGGCTGGTGGGTTAAAGGATAACTTGAGGTCACGGATCTGGAGATCTTCATCCTGCCCTGTCTCACTGGAGGTGGCTGGGAGCGGGACACGGGAACACGTGAACACCATTGCGTTTGAGGTGAGGACTCGGGTGCCTCGGATCGGGTACAGGAGAGCGAAGGGGAGATGGTGGGAAGGTTTGCTCTGCTCATAAAGCACATTAAGGCTGCCAGAGGGAACGTGGCCACCAAGGCCAGAGTCGGGGCGTTTGGAATCCTGTGCAGACAGAGGGTACCGAACCCCCCACCGGACCCCAGCGAGTGTCACCTCGTGTGCCAGCACTTGCCTTGTGACCCCCCTGAGCCAGAGCACGACGCCCTGCACTGGGAAGGTTTCGGGAGGTCCTTTCAACACATCTCAGCGATGCAAGGGTTGGAAAGGTGTCGTGGTTTTGGCTTTTTTCTTTCACTCACTACAGGAACTGCTATTGTACCATTGCTACGTCAAAAACCGTCAGCTGGAGGTTTGAGGAGGTTGTTTCTTCTCTGCCCCCTTTAACCTTCTCTCTTTTTACAAATTAAAAGAAGTTTCCCCATCAGATTCAATTTCTACTTCAAATAAGCAGCATTTATGTTGGGGAAAAACTCTTGGCTCAGAAATTGAGCAGTAAATCAATGGCGGCTTCAGAACAAGTTAGTGATGCTGAGGAGCTGAAATGAAGCCACGGATTGATGGGTGGGTTTTCAGAACGACACAGGAGTTGAAACCTTTTCAGTTCAGATCTCCAGGCGTTTGTCCCTGGGAAGCTGTGCCCTCCCCGGCTCGCTCAGAGAAGCAACAAACCTCCATGAGAAGGCAGCTGGACTTTGTACTCAGAGGGTACCCAATTCAGGAGCTATTTAAGCACACTCCAGGTTTTCCAGTGCCAGGTAAAATCCCACCGACCGCTTGTCTCCGTGCCCGATGTGAAACATTCTTTTACCTGCCTGCTTTTAGATAGGAGTAAGCCCCTCCTTTTGTTTATTCATGAGTACTATAATTACATAGAAACAGGGAGCGTGGAAACCAGCCTTTAGGTGCTTCCAGCCCCAACAAAACTAAATATTTGGGGCTGAAGTTACAGGAGGCGATACTCTGCTGGAATTGAGGAGGAAATGAAGCATTAAGAGGGAACCAGCTGTTTGTGGAGCGGAGCAGCACCACGAGCGAGGCTGCGCCCCCGGCAGCACAAGCTTTTCTCTTCCTCCTTTTCTTTTTTTGGCTCTACCTTGCAGCACTTGCAGGCAAATGAAAGGGGAGAAATGACAAAGAGATTTGCGGTTCAGCTCTGACGGCTGTAGTATTACGTGTGGGTTTCCCAGTGGAGAAAGCTCTGCGATGTATCTTAAGTATTTTTAGGGTAAAAGGACCATTGAGCAAAGATTAACCGTTCTGGAGCACTAACACTGCGTGAAAAGGCATCATTAGATTTGGCAAGTGCTGCTTTCTGTCGACAGCAACCTGTTATTTGACTCTAGTTATTTATTTTTGTTAAATGAGGGGTACATTTCCATGCGATGCATTTTTGAACTGTTAACTGGAGGAATGGGATATATTTCAGGGGACACAGGGGCTATTACCTGTGTTGCCTGTCTCTTTAATATGTACAGCTCATCGCTCCATCCTTTTTTATCTTGAAGCTTCTCTGGAGTGGCTGACACCCTGTGTTTGTGGGTCAGGTAGCAGCAGAAACACACTTCCCTTTAAGTACCTCACTTAGGAACAGGATATGGAAATGATCCAATTAATCATCTACGATTTCTCACAAGCACATTAGAATGAGATCACAGCGTTCCTCCAAAGGAAATATTTTCCATGGCCGCCCTTAATTTTGCTGAGTAGTCTCAGTGCCGTCACATCCTGACTCTTCTGCACCTTTTGGTTCATGCTCAGGCTTCTCTTGTTCCTGGTCCCTTCACTCAATTAATCCTTTTTCCTCAGTCAACCCTGAAATGTCGTCATCTGCACCGGCTCCACGTCTGTTTTGTGATTAATCTGCCTCGTGCTTGAGCTCTGAGCCCATTTAAAAAGCCTCAGCAGCCTGGGACTTCCTACGAGGTTTTCCATTTCCTTTTCTTATTTACTGTAGAAAATTGCTGATGGAAGAAAAAAAAAGAAATTTCCCCTTTGCTCGTGGAAAATGTATCAGAAACTGAATATAGCTTCAAGGAATAGCTGAGGTCCATCTGGCTGAAACAGGAAGACAGAAACAAAAAGGGGCAGATGAGAGTGAGAACATCTGGATTTCGGTCCCAGGACATCCATGTAATAGAGAGAAGCACTGACATAACTAAAGTGAGTGTTCTTACTCACCCTGATACACGTGGGCCCCTGCTGAAAAAGGGGGGATAGAGTAAAGGGGAGAGAGAAAAAGCAGGGATTATATAGAATATCAACCAATGTCAATCTGTTGTGCAGAAATCTTTTTCCTACTGTATGTTCTTTCCTCTTTCCCTGACGTGGGTTGTTCTGAAACGCTCGCCCCGGTGCCTCGGTACAAAGCTCCAGCCTCTTCACGATGGAACAGGGTCCGGCAAGCCAGGGTCTCTGCTGGAGCCGGGGGATGCTGGAGGAGGTTTCCGTCCTGCTCAGTCCCTCCTGTGGCCTTGGGAAACCTCTCCGGGAGACTCCGTTCCTCAGCTGCGAGGGGCCGGTGCCTCCTGGCTGCCACAGCGGCTGTGGGTGCAAAGGCACTCGGGGGGTGCGGGGGCTCGGATGGGGTACGGTGTGATGACACCAGCGAAGTTTTCTGCACTGAAATACTTGGAGGTGACTTAAAAAGCAAACACGTAGCATTTTTAGGGTTGGATGTGTTTATCCCTGTATCACAGCAGTATCTCATGACGTAACCGCTGTAAAAGCACTTTGAGCTTATTCGACAGTACGTGTTTTGTGGTGATTCTCTATTTCTTCCCCTCGTATTTTAAGCTCCTGAGCTGTGTCACCGTTAGGCATTAGCATCGGGGCACACAGAACTGGGCTGGCTGGGAGGGAGCAGCCGGTGTGTGAGGAGGAGCAGGTCCCGGGGGACGGGGCAGGACACTGCTCTGTGCAGCCCCGGCTCCTTGGGAACTCTGCGGCAGAACTCCCTTTGGGCAGCCTGGGAGAGGGAGGGTGTCGGGAGCAGCTGAAATACAGTCACTGCCTTTCCAGCGCTGTAAATTTTCAGGTGGGCAGAACCGAATGGATTGCCCTTTACCCAAAAATGTAATTTCTCTATTACAGAAGAGTGGCTTTTGTAAAGAGCTTTAACCTGGGCAGCCTCGGTGTGCAGCCTCTGACCGGTGACACAGCGGTGTCTCAGGGGGTACAAAGGCAGCAATAAATTCTATACTGACACTGGACAAAATTTAGTATCTACTGCATTTTCCTCTATGTAGGAGGGAACTTGCTGCAAGATAATGTGCTGGCAATTCTGAATAATTCAAGTAGCCAAAGGCACTTCTAGATACAGGCGTATGTGCTTCAGACCTGCATCCCTTCCTGAGGTCTCCAGTTCTGGCACCCACCGAACCCGCCTTCTCCTCTCTGTGAGGATGTGCTGCACATCTATTAAATGATGAAGCTTTACCTTCTTCCGCCTGTGATTAGATTACCTTTGCTTTTACCCTGGAGTGCCAATTAAAAAAGAACCCCCTGCAATCCTACGTAAGAGCATGAAAGTAAGCAAGGGAGGCTTGTCACGAGCTGCTCCCTCTCAGTGTCCCCACGCACACCGAGCACGACTGCTCCTGCAGTGACAGCAACTGAAACGGGTGCTGGATTAATATTTATAAGTCCTTACTAAAGCACTATTTGATCTCCTCATGAGAAATGCTGCACGTGGAGCACTTTCTGTGACCTGGCTCTCAAGTGCCCTCCATTCTCCCCTGCTTCTTGCCCACATTATGCACGTTGCCAGTGGAATTTCACATTATTCATAACTTGCTTTTTGTATCTCGAAATGTATGAAGAGAGACGTCAATGTCTCTCTTCTCCCTGGAGCTGGCCAGGGAGCACTGCTCTCTTAAAAGGAGCCTCTGCTCAAACAAGCTTAAAAATGATACTCAAACAAGCAGGTCTAAAACTGCTGGCGGGCGGCTCGGAGGATGCTCTGCCTCCAGTGCAGGCTCAAGACTGCGGGATTCAGCACTCCTTGCTCTGCTGGTGCCAGGAGGGAGGAAATGGCATTTTCTCCACATATTTCTAATGTTATTGGGTTTTTCATGAGTGACACGAGTGGGGAGCATTTCTGAATGAAAACAGCCAGGGACAAACCCCTCCACCGGAGCCTCAGCCCGTGCCTGGCCAGCAGCTCCCTGCTCCATCCATATTCTGCTGGGGTAGCATCTGTAAGCACTCGCCAGTTCCTCTCAGCCTGTCGTTACTGGGCTATTAGCTGCCTGGGAACTGTGTAATTGAGACAGAGCAGGTTATGCCTATACATGAGGCATTGCCTCGTGTCCTTGCTTTCCCCCAGACCCACTGGTACGTCTCCACCAGCAGTGGCCGTGGCAGTGGCCACCTCGTCCCACAACATTGCTTGTTCATTGAGACTGGCGTCACACACTATTATTTCTGCATCTGGGTTGAATGGGCATAAAGACAGGAGAATAATGAAAGGTGAATATTGTAATGGCTTTTCACATGAATTCGTACCAAATTTTGTGAGGAATGATGGATAACTTTATGAATAGGTTGCAATAAACCAGATACTCATTTAGTAGGAAGCAGTAGAGCCAGGTGAGCCTTGATTACACAACTCTTTTTCACTGAAATGTCAATGAGCCAAGTATTTTTCTTGCTTTTTTTTTTTTTTTTTCTGTTGGCAGAGTCAGAAGCCAGAAGGAAGCACTGTGAAGACTCAACTGACTTCTTGAGAGTGCAGGGACAAAATACTTCCCAGCCAAACCCTCCGTGTGTGGAATGATGTGCTGCAGAACTGTGGGGTCCGATTGTGAGTGATCTGCTGTCCTGGACCACCAGGTGACACTATTGAACGTAAACATATATTATTTTTTCATTAACAGTTTCAGTAAAAACAGAATAAGAATGTGAAGCCTGGGGGCAGATGGGCAGGAGTATTAAGAAGCATCGATTGCAGAGGCTCAAAGAGCAGCACAGATGTAGGACAGTGCCTTGCCTTGGATATATTTTGCAACCTTTTCCAATTTATTATTTTGTAACAGTAGGATTCAAATATCTAAACACAGGTGTGGTTGCAGCTTACCACACACCATGATGCCTTCTGGTCGTCCTTGTACCAGAAGATAGAGGAAAAATAACAGTGCTTGCAGAGCAGTGATTTCCAAATGGTTGCTTAGGCATTTAAATAATTAGGTCTAAGAATTCCAGCAGGGAATGGCATGCCAAGGTGCCTAGGAAGAGCTAGTCGAAACATTTGTTTATGAAAATAGGAAAAATCTATTTCAGTAGAAATATTTTTTCCTGGATATAATAGAAATAAAATTAAAAATTCCCATGGAGGAACATGGAGTGTTTCACCACATGATGAGGTGGACAATGAACATACATTTACAAACCTGAACATAAGAAGTTCCATCTAAACACGAGGAGGAACTTCTTTCCTGTGAGGGTGGCAGAGCCCTGGAAGAGGCTGCCCAGGGAGGTGGTGGAGTCTCCTTCTCTGGAGACATTCAAACCCACCTGGACACGTTCCTGTGCAACCTGCTCTGGGTGGACCTGCTCTGGCAGGGGGTTGGACTAGATGATCTCCAGAAGTTCCTTCTAACCCCATATCATTCTGTGATTCTTTTTGGTGAATTCCTCAGTTTCTGGTCCCTGTCACCTCATGGTGGCCCAGTGGAAGCTGCTAGAGGTTGCTCCATAACCTGCCTGGAGCCCCTGCCCACAGCAGGAGCCATCCCATGGTGGTCCAGGCCCCTGGTGGGATGAGGCCACTGATTCTTCCTTCTCCCTGATGGGCATCTTCCTTGTGCTGACTTGGGCAGCAGCCCTTCATGGCCCCCAAGGAGTGAGGCTTCCCTCGGCACCTTCTGCTTACAAACCTGTAGAAAGGAGAAACTGGTGCCAGTGGGGAGGTCTCACTGGTTATATTTCCTGGGCAAGGCACCATTTGGACGAAGGGAAGCGCCTTCGTGGAAATGCCCAGAGAAGTGAATGCTGGTGAATATAAGCGTGAATTTAACTAGACCAGGACTAAACCCTATTTTGAATCTCCTGAATGAATTTAAATTGAACCAAAGCCCCTTTGATTCTGAAACCATTTTAGAGAGTTAGTGATTCAGCTAGCGGTTTTGCCTGATTGATAACGCTTAATTCATTGTGAATTTAAACTCCATGGAGTTTGGGTATTTTTTTGTGTGACGTTTCTTTGTACGTGGGGAATGCTCATGTGGATGTAGGGAGGCAGAGAGCCAGAGGGAAATCAACCTGCTGGAGGATCTGCAACAGAACTGGAGTTGAAAAACTTTTCAAATTCATATTGATTTAATATTTTTTTTATTGCTCTGAGCTATGGAGAAAACTGAAGGGGGTTGGCAGCCAGAGGGGTCTCATACGAGCTGTCGGTGGTGCCTGCTGTGAGTGAGGTGGGTCAGGTCCATCCCGCACTCGGGCTGTAGAGATGAGACCCACCGTGATGATGGCTGGGGTCCTGGCACAGGGCTGGTGGGGCTGGTGGTGTGTCCTGCAGCTGGAGGCATGGCCGAACCTATGGCTGGGAAAGGAAATGCTACTGCCGAGCCTCCCTCTGCTTAGCAACAGGACCAAGGCAAAGGCTCACGCAATTAAACAACTCACTTTGTTATGCTCAAATCCATCATGTTTGGAAATGCCTGTTCTCTGACCACTTTTTTCCTTTTTCTTTTTTTTTTTTTAAATCTTGGAGAGTTCTTTGCTTATCATAGAATAGCATTGGGCTTAAGAGTCTGCACTTGGTTTGCTCTTCTTGTTTTGCCTTGTTCTCGTCCACCTAGTACTGCTCGCTGTTACTGGCTCAGATCAAATACACAGGAACAGTCTTTGCGCTCCAAGTGCACTTAGAATCATAGAATCATGGAATGGTTAGAGTTGGAAGGGACCTTAAAGATCATTGAGGTCTAGCCTCCCTGCCCTGGGCAGGGACACCTCCCACTAGAGCAGGTTGCTCAAAGCCCTGTCCAGCCTGGCCTTGAACTCCTCCACCTCTCTTTGCTCCCACAGGCAGCTGTAGTAAGAGAGATTTCTCCCTTTGTAAAACCTGAGTAGAGGTAAGGAGATTTCTCTGCCAGCACAGTGATAAGCCATGAGAAACTGAGCTCCATCTGCCAGACCCGGGCAGGCAGATCTCCACAAGCTTTCCCATCTGAAGCGGGCCCAGCAGCGTCGTGGCACTATGTGGGCAGGAACGAGCCAGGGAGACATTTCCCAGCATGGGGAGAACAATTCTATTCCTTTCCCAGGCAGTTTTTTAAGTATTAGCAACCATGGTAACTGGAATAGAAATGTAACCAGCACGCCGTGCATTCAGCTCGACACAATTATCTCTGCAGAACAGTCATGATAAAAATAAACACAACTTGCACCGGATTCTTCAGCCGCCTCGCTCGGTGCCCTGAAGGAGACCTGCCGAAGGTTTGGTGCAGTTTGGGCGAGTTGCACACCGAGGCCTCGATCAGTTGGTGTTGATGGCATCGTTGCCCATCGCCATCATTTCTCCTTGAGCTGGCGAGGAAGAGGAAGACCTCAGCGCGGCCCCTTGTCCATGGCCATGGAGACTGAGCAATGGAGGGCGATGGCTCTGGGTTGGACATGCCCTTCCCCAGTCAGGAGACATCAGCATTGTGGGGTGCTGGGGCAGCAGAACCTCTGGGTGCCTGGGAGGTAAGTTGCTGCGTGTGTCTGTATGGTGGGTGACTGCCTTTGGGGCTGTTTGTGGCAGCACAACCTCACTGGAAGTTAAACCCAACGTACTGAAGGCTGAGGGAATGGTTTCATCCATTTTAGCACTGCAGCTGTAGCTCTGCAGGTCAACATGTGCGAGGGTATCTTGCTGGTAAGCTCTGTGCAGACTGAAGCACACTGTCATCTTTCTTTTAACAGTTATTTATGGTTTTATGTCATTCTTACATTATTTAGAGAAATCTTTAACATTCATGGAATTTGTTGGTACACCAATGCATTTGCCCACTAAGCATGGCTATTTTTCCACTTGAAAGCTCTTGCAGGAGATAGTGTTTTAGCAGGACTTACTGTACTTAATATGGGATATGTATTGCCACGCTAAAACGTCTGCAATCAATGTTTGCCCTCATAGCTGCTGACCTAGATCAGTAATAATGCAGATTTGATTGATAACAGAGGACCATCCATTGACAGAGCAAACACTGGATAGCAAGGATCTTGCTTTGGAAGTCCCAGGTAAGATCAGTTGAGGGTGCACAGGTTGTAAGATGTGTCTTAAAATAATTGCTGGAAATAAGTTTAAGAAGAAAAAAGGATTTGGATATTTCATTTTGTCAATGAACATACTGTGATTTAAAACTCTGAATAGTTTGGATTTGACGCTTCTGCCTCACGCCAGTATATACTCTACAAGAGATGCCAGAATGTGGGAAAAAATTATTACCAGATTGGTTTTGTTCGAAATCAGTCATTCATCATTAGTTTGTGCATTTCACTGTGTTCACACTCAGAGCTGGGCAGTATAAACCCGACGTGCTTTTCTCATTTGTAGTAGGAAGAGCACCTCGTGCGCCAAATCGCTCCCTGCCGGAATACCAATTAACTCATCAAGCAAAAGCGTGTGGAAGGAGTGAAGAAAGTTTGAGTACAGGAAGTGTAAAAATGATCTTTTTTTCCCTTGCCCTATTTAGTAAACGTTGTGGAAATCAAGGGAAGGGCAGAGATTGCAAGCTCTTAACCATGGAAGATTTTTGCAAGAGTCATTTCCGCAAATGTCTTACATTCCATATATAGATCTTGAGTCTATGCTTTTAATGGACTGACAAATGTACAATAACCCCAGATGACTGTTACTTCATTGCTCGGCTATAGAGATAAGAGGAATGCTTTCTTTTGATTGAGATCTTAAATCAATTGTTCCTTTACTCAGTGTCTAGTGGTTATTATCTAAGGAGAAGATAAAGTTCAGATGGTAAATTGTTAATATTATAAGAAAAATGTCTGTTGTGTCCTGCTTAAAGTTTCCCATCCAGATGAAATACATTCTCCTATAATATTTAAGATTGTGTGCAATCCATCAGAGTACACATTTGATCAGTGGCCGTATTCGCTTGCTTTGTCACTGCACCAACAGGTTTTACAGTGCAGTTCAGTAAAATGTGCCCATGGCTCTCCTGGCCTCCCCTGGTACTTCTCCCGTGTGAGGGATGAGCCACTGGAAAGCAGGGCCCAGCTCTTTGGGAAGGCAGTGAGCCAAGATCCCCTTGTCCTGCACCAAAACATCAAGGACTGTGCTGCCTCCAGCATGGAGCTGTCAAAAAGCCCAAAGGGGTGCCTTGCTTCATGCTTGCCCATCCCTGCCATCTCCCATGGGTGACACGTGGAGGTGGAGGAGAGCAGGAGCTGTAGGTCAGCCTCCAGGCAGGAAGGCTGTGGGATGGAGCGGTGGGGTGTCCTGCTAAGACTGTGCCTACTTGTGTCAGGAGAGAGCATCCTGAGCTGGGCCACCTCACGCGTCGATGTGGGTGTTTGGCAGCACAGGGTGAACCCCGGGTGGGTGAACAGACCGGGGGGATCCTGTGCGTTCTCCTGCATTTCCCACACCTTCTCCCCGGCGTCACACACCGTGCCGTGCCGTGCTCTGACGGGGGCTGGACCACCGGACCGTTTGCTCTTCAGCCACCAGCTCTTGGGAAGTGGAGTCCTTAAAATGCTTTCTGGGATTATTCATTGCCTTTTCAATTTCCATGACTACAGTAATAAACGAAAAACATTTGGATGTTCTTCCTTTATATATTTATGTTACCAAAGATACCAAATTTCCTCTCAAGCAGTCAAAATACATAGTCTCGCTTTTGCTTCCTAAACGAGCAACAGCTGTAATCCTTCATGTACTCATCTCTGATTTAGCCTAGGTCATAATTTTTCATACCAATTTGCTATTGAATTTTCACCTTGTGTCACTGAGAGAAATAGCTCTGTTATTTTCTAATGGTGACTCATGTTGCACCTTATGAACTTTAACTAGTCTCAGGGTCATTCTCATTGACAAATTGCTGTGGGCTGCTCAAGTAATTATTCGTCCTTGGGAAGATGTATATCCTTTATTGAAGTTATCCTAAGAATAAAACAATCACACTATGAAAAAGTCTGCTCTATCACGAGAAGATTAAATACTTATCCTTTTGACCAATTCATGCTAGTCCTTGAGAAGCAGAGATCTAGCAAAAAGTACCAAAATCTACTCCATGAAATGCTAGGTGTTAGAGAAGATATGTAATTAATATGAATGTAGATAACTAATTCTGATACATTGCTATTTTAATTTTATTTTGGTGTTTCAGATATGATAGCGATCACCAAGGAAACTAAAAAACATTGGCGGGTCTCCACATCTCCAGCAAAGGCAAGTTAGATGCTGCTGTTTGGGTGCAACGTGCTTCACTTGGGTCAGGAACAAGAAGTGTCAATGGTCCCAGGTAATGGCTCTCTGACTTGTCTCTCTCTTGGATTTAAAGCCATCTCAAGCCCCCACTGTGATCCCTGACAACCGTTGTTGAAAGGTGGCCTCTGCCACAACTGACCTGGGACTGCAGTAGGCAGACCATGAACCCCAGTGTCTTCTCCTGGCCAAGAGACAGGTGCAGGTGCAGATGATATCCAGCACAGGGGACTCTGGTCTGGCCTATATCTTTGGGTCCTCCCACAGCAAATGTGTACACAAGTTGATAGAAAAACTGTTGATTTATTTGAGCTCCTTCATGCTAAGTCTGAGCCCACACAGATCGGGCTGTGAGTCCTGCTTTGGTAGACAGCTGGAGCAAGGGGGACACCTTGGCTCTGAAATGTAAATGTGTCTGCCAAGATAAGAGCCCAGGGAATTAAAGCAGACCCTAGTTCCATCAAAATCAATAGGAAAACTGAAGGTAAGCTTGCAATCCAGGATCTGACCCCACATGCGATAAGGAAGCAACAAAGGGTGAAGGAACTCTGCCTTGGCAATCCCCGGTTCCTGCAGCCGCGGAGCCCAGCTCCATGGGGAACTCAGACCCTCGTGTAGGGGGCCAGATCCCTCCCCTCGCCCGCTCCTGCTGGGTCAGATTCAAGGACCCAACATAAAAGAGAAACCCAGTTTCCACATCGCCCTCTCAAATCCTCTTTTATTTCCTGACTCCTTAACCCAGAATTTGTGGTGGTGTCAGCTGCTGCTGTTGTGACAGATGCTGAAAGAGGCTGGCAATATTTTTAGTGCTAAAAACAGTACTTCTTTGTTGACAAACTGTTAAAAAAAACGATTTACTGTTATGGGGCTGTTTCCCCCCAGGGTCATTTTCTAGAGGCAATAACTTTGGCTCTGGCAGCTGGGGACGTGTGGGGGCACAGCAGCAGGGGACGCGCAGACACGGGGGCCCTGGGGGAAGGACAGTGTCCTGTGCACTCACCCAAGTAATTCACGAGCATCTCTTCACACCAAGTTCCTTTTCAGTTTTCTCGCACTAATGAAATTCAGCTCTAAGTCTGGTTCTTGCTGAGAGACAAAGTAGTGGCCGAGAGCAGGTCCTGGTGAGGCAGAGGAGGAGGGAGCAGCAAACGGCATGGTAGGACCAAACCAGCTTCTTCTCCTCCTCCAGCTCAGCAAAGAGAGGCAGCTGGAAATGCCTTCTCCATCCACCCTGGTGGCTGCCCATGCTCTGCAGAGACACAGACAGGATGGGCCATCGGGTGTGTTGAGGGCTGATGCTGCAAGATCCTGCTCCTGGCAGCCCTGGTCCTCCTTAGGGCAGGTGCTTTGGTCTGGGCTGGTGTCAAATGCACAGGTAACTGTTCTCAACTTCAAAGAATCTTGAGCAAATCCACACGCTCACATTTTTTTCTGTATTGATGCGGTCACGAATGGTTTCATTAACTTCCCTGAAGCTGAAAGGCAAGAGCCCCCCTCTAGGACTCATTTTTCCTGCACGTCTTTGCTAATGACTCTGCACCCGTAGCTGTAAGTGCCCATGTCCCCCCCGTCTGTCTCTGCCCAAGGTCTCCTCATCTGTCTTCCTCAGAACCAAAGGGTGACTTTTCCTTCTGCTCTGGTTGATGTGCTGGTGATGAACTGCATGTGCTTAATGTGCGGCCAGAGGAAACTTCTGAGTTATGCCACTTTATGGCCATCATGATGATGTCCTATTCCATGCCCCCTCCTCCTAGCAGTGTATTCTTTTTTTTTTTTCCCTTGGCGAGCTTGTACTGCACAGTTTGTGCTTTTCTTGCTTTGGGAATAAATAGATGGCAGTTGTCAATCTGGGACATTTCACCAACGTTAAATGCGATGGCTTTTTTTTTCGTCAAAGACACTTTGGGGATTTTAAATGATCTTTTTGACTGTGAACAGAAATCATGTAGCTATGCAGCTCCATTAAGGCTTTGCAAAGATTCATCCACAATAAGTGTCTCCTGCCTGTTCTGCATTCCTGATTCTTTTTTCTATTGACAGGAATCTATAGCAGCATATATGAGGAAACAGATAAATATATATCTAGCTAACGAGAGGTAAATGGCTCTTCAGAGCAAGTTGGCCTTACAAATTTCCACTTGTCTCTGCATTTTCTTATTTTTTGAGTAAATATTCAGCTGTGCATGTTATCCCACTCACCTTGAATGTATCTGAAATCTTCAATCTCTCTTCAACATGTTTTCAGCATTTTGCAATGTCAGATGTTGCTTCCAGCTGTAAGAGAAATTATCTTTCATACTTCTTTAAAGTAAAAGCAATTTAGAGCATTTACATCTGCAAAAACAGTAGCTCCTTGTGGAGTCCAACACCCAAGAGGTGCTTGTTTTTATACACTATTGGACTATATCAAAGGCAGCATTGTAGAGTACTTAATGATTGCCTTTTCATGTCAGTTTTAAAATTCTTGTGTAGTGTCTTTATTATTCATACCAATCTGTCTTTTAGATCATCTTCCATAGACACTCCAGATTAAATTTTCTTCATTATCATTATAGAACTAGATGAATAAGTGGCACATCTGTTCATGAAGTGGTTTATTATCTGTTCTGATGAGGTTTTGGATGAATAGCGGAATGACTTAAATATGGAGCAGAGAAATGCATACAGGTTTATGCATAATCTTAAATTCATAACCAGTAGTGCTAACTCGAGGAATCTGATTTTATACAGAAGAGGTAATTATTAATTAATGATCTGGGCCAATTTATCATGAGGGCCAACTTAATGAAGGGACAAGATGAGACAGAAAACAAACCTGCATGTGCAATAGCACTAATGAAGACCCAGGCATTGTTCAACCAGTTCTCGTTCCATCACTGCAAAGGAAAACTCTATAAATATTTTATAAACACACCAGTCTAGCCACGTAATGCCAAATTGCACCAATAAATCTACTTATCCAGAAGTTATTTCCTAATTTCTTACAGCTGCATCATTTACAAAGAAGGACACCGATCATTTGTCTATCGAAGAGACAAAAAGGTTACGTTTTCCACACCCTTATGACAGTGGTGGTTTCCATAAAGACTCCAAAACTGCAAAGCCCACACTGTCCCCTTCTCCTTCAGTTGGTCCACAGGGAGACAGAGCCCTTGGAGGCAGCTCAGGACGGGCATGGCAGCCAAGGTTCTCCAGCTGCAGGTCAGGCTCCCTTTCACTGGTTATTTTGCTCTTTCACACCCCAAATGTTGCTTGCGGTGCTGAAGAACGTGCCCCAGTCCCCGCTGGGTGCCAAGGTGGGAAGGGAGTGGAGGAAACACTGGGATCTCTTGCTCCCCTCGGGTGCACCAAGCACTGTTTGATGCCCGTCCCCTGCAGATGAGGGAAAATGAAGCATCAGATGCCTGTAAGATCTTTATATGTTTATTTTGGGGCTGTGCAATGTCAGTGGATTGTATGTAAAACATGGGCCTGTGTCAGACGGAGGAGTTGCATCTTCAGCTCCCAGTGCCAAACCACTCGAGCTGCAGGAGCTGTCACGGTGCACAAGGTTGCCAGGAACAATCAATGAAATTATAGCCTTGTACTACACGGTTGTTTATCCACTATTATGGAAATAAGGTACCATCAAAACTGTTGAAAAAACTTGAGGATTACAGCATGCACAATTTGGGGATGTGACAGCAACATTTAATCATGTTATTCTGACAGGTTCTGTTTAAAAAAAAAAAAAAAGCCACAATCTTCTGCTGTTGTTGCCTGCACAGAGCTGAAAGGAGAACAATTAATGGTATTTGTCAGATGTTATGCAAGAACAAATTTGGAAAATTGCATAGTGTCTCAGAAAGCTGAAATCCCCAGCGTAGCGCACGTGGTATAACAAAGCGAAGGATGCTCATTATGAGAGTGGCTTCTACCAAGCAAAAGTGCCCATCGGGTAAGTTATTCTCCCCGATTTCTGTGTGAGTTTTCTGTGGAAGAGCAGGACGGTGAGACCGGGCGCAGCGCGGTGCTCGGGGCTGGGCAGCCCTGGCCCCACTCGGCTCCGAGTTCTCATTTAACGGAGAAAAAACCCTTCAGCTAATCCCCCTTGATTGCCTTTTGCTGTCTAGAGCTGTGTGGAAATATTTAACTTCCATCTGAAAGTACATAAGGAAAGTTAATTTAATATATCATTTAAAGAACTGATCATTTTACACTCAAAACTCTCTGCTGTTAATAAGGCATTAAAAGCTTAATTTCGGGCTTGAGCTCGGATCTGGGAGAGAAGAGGCATTTCCAGCCCCCAGGCTTAGGCCTGGGGAATCTCTCAATTACAACATGTCAGTATTTTTAGGAAATAATATTAATTGAATAAGTACATCTTCAAAAGCAGCGCAGAAAAAGCATTTTATGCCCAAACTGTAGTCGCATCACGCTGGTGCCTACATTTTTTTCTGATACTTTGCTTTTCTTACTTATTTTCCAGATTTTACAAGTCAAAAAGTCCTTGCTGTGGCTTTCATGCAGAGGTATGACTTGAACCTAAATTGTTATTGTAGGAATTTTAAATATTTTTTAAAAAAGTTTCATCCAGATTAGCTTTAGACCATTGTTTTTGTGATCCGTCCCGCTGGCAGATACTGTACTGAACATTTTTGTCTGCTTCTGAAGATAGTATCAATCACCTCTTTTCCTGACAAGCCCTAAGGAGAACAACATTTATGAGTATCTATTAGAACAGTCTAAAAAAATTCTAGAAATGACATTTTACAGAGAGAGTATGAACTGGTTGGAAAATAGCAGAAGCTTGATGCTTTCCCTAAAAAATTCTGTGCTGCCTCCTTATATATAGCTGCTGTCATCACAGCATCCCCACGCCTCACCACTCTTATTTTAGGACAGCCTTTTTATATGTTTTCACGTCAATCCCACTGGGGAAGATTCCAAAACGGGAGAGCAGGAGGCCAGACCCGATTCAGCTGGCACAAAACCTGCCCAAAGCACCGAGCCCACAATTTCCTGTTGGCTCCAGCCCCTAAACCCCAAAGCCAAGCACCGAGCAAGGGCTGGTGCCGGGATTTGAGACCCTGGCCCAGGTTGCCCAGAGAAGCTGTGGCTGCCCCATCCCTGGAGGGGTTCAAGGGCAGGTTGGAGGGGGCTTGGAGCAACCTGGTGTGGTGGGAGGTGTCCCTGCCCAGGGCAGGGGGTGGCACTGGGGGGGCTTTGAGGTCCTTTCCCACCCAAACCATTCCATGATTCCATGTTCTCCCCTTGAAGCGAGCGCAGGGACGGGCACACTTTCTTTCCAGCAGACACAGTGTTTGCCCAAGAATTGTCCAGAACTTTATATGCTTAAATTTGACACCACATACATTTAGCTATAACAGTAAAATCAGTGGGACCATTAAAGTAGATTATGCACTAATAATTATGCAAATATTCCTTCAGTGAAACTATAAAAATCTCATGAAGATTTAGCACATGGCTATTACAAGGAGAGAAATATGTGGAAAATGAAAATGAAGATCATTAACTTTAAGGAGTTAGGGGAATTTTTTTGCTATCATTTAAATACATGATTTGGGATGCCTTTGCAGGTTTAACCTGGAGGAGACGATTAGTTATAACTGTGCTAAAATACAACCACAGGATGAAAATTCGGTCTACCCGGAGAAATGGTGGCTGGAAAACAGAGCTCACCCGCTTTGTCCTTTCAGAAAGAACCCAAAGGGCACTAGGGCATTTATAAAAAGCAGAGTAACATTTATATTCCTATCAGGTAGATCTAAAGGGAATATCCATTTTCCTGTTTCAGGGCATAGATTAGTGGTTGGAAGGAATTACAAAGGGATTTGACTGCTCCCCCCTCCAATGCCCTTCTGTTCAGCTCTGGCTGGAGGAGCAGGAGACTCGCCGTGGCTCTGGGTGCAAAGCAAAGCACACTCGCTGCCCCACGAGACGTAACAGCTTGGTGTTTGACCATGGTGGATGTTATAAAATGGTAAAACAGTTGATGAAGAGACCACCCAAAGAAGAAAATTCAGTTTCATTTGTTGAAGCTGGGTTTGGTGTCCAGGTCTTGATATAACGCTTAATACCCAATGAACTGTACACGTATGGGAGCCACTGGAAGTGGAGATACCATGGTGAGAGGTGAGGCTTCAAGGCTGGTGGCTCTACCCCGATGGACAAGAAGTTGGTTGGTGGGTTTTGGGGGTTTGTTATGTTGCAGTATCAGCTTGTGTATGCTGAAGTCAGAAGTGCAGTTTGCCAGTTAGTCCTGGTGTGGTACCCGGAGCTGGGCTAGCTTCTGCCTGCCCACCTCTGGGCCAGGAAAGGGCTTTCGGGAAAGGTGTCGGGAGGAACACACAACGTGCTGCTTCTCCAGGATGTTTGGCCGGTGGCTTAGTCCGAGGAGACCAGGAGGAGAGGTGAGGATGCTCCGGATGCAGCTGGATGCACCACTAAAGGTTTAAAGCAGATGAAGATCTGTTGCTCCTCTCCGCATCAGGTCTCTGTGGTCCGGGGCACGCAACCGCAGTAACAACTACCTGCTCCTCCAGGGAAGTGGAGAGGAAAATGTTCTTACTTGTATTTTGCTTGTGAGGGAGGTGGATTGTACAGCTGCAATTAAACTGCCAGCGTTAGCTCTGCATTGTTAGCTGAATTTATTTCTCATCATAGTGCTGGAAAAATAAACATGCTTGTGAGTTAGAGATAAGCACTGACGCTGCAACGCAACGGAGGGCATAACGAGCAGCACGAAGCAGTAGCAGAGGTAAAGAGCTGAAGAATATTTTATGTTCAGTGCAGCTCATCCCAGACGTAAATGAAGGTATTAGACATGACATGAAGATGTGAGTGATTAAAAATATATGAAGTTATGAGGGAAAAATCTTCAGTCCTTTGTGTTGGCTAAAAGCTGCAAAAGCATGAAGAGGCTGGAATGATTTCTGGAGATAATTAGATCAATATATCAGATTTCTGGACAGCTTAAAGAGCAAATTGTAATGCAGTGAAAAATGTACCAGTAGCTGTGAGGGGCAATTCAGGTGAGAGGAACAGTCCCAAGCAGGAAACCAAGCTGGAGGGAAAGTGGAGCCGTCAGGGCAGAGGGAAAAGCAGGGCTGGAGGTGTCGGGACTTCTGCATTTTAGGCACCTGCAGCTTGTTGCTGCTGTGGTCAGGGACAGGCTGCCCTTAAACAATTTTACCATGAAAGAAGAGAGGGCTGTTGGGTTTGGGGCTTTTGGGGGGGCATTTTTTGTGTGTGTGGGGGTTTTTTTTCCTGTTGGTTTTTGGTTTGGTTTTTTTTGTTTTCTCTTCTTTGATTTTCTGTTTTATTTTCTTCCTGCAGCTCTGGACACCAGTGGGAACTCAAGAACGACCTCACAAAAAAAAAAAAAAAAAAAAAAAAAAATCTAATTGCCCCAAGCAATGGCAGAAGGATAGCACTCTCCCCCAAGAGCTGCCAGCCCTCGGGAGACGCAGCCGGGTCCCTGGTTCTGGGAGTGAATGTATTTTGGTCCCGGTTCTCCCACGCTGGAGGTTTCCCAGCATCGGGGGCTGCTCCCCAGCTGCTCCTCTCCTCCTCCCCCTCAGCCAGAGCATCCCGGCGTGGAGCGAGCAGGGACGTCCTGGTGAAGCTGCTGTGGTCGGTAGGTGTTGGCACAGGGAGAGTCACCCACACGCTGAAACGGGTGCAAATTGAGGGATCACGTCCCGGCTGTGAGCACTGGGAACTGTGGCTGCTCCGTGCAGGGACTGGGAGCAGCTCATCCCCCCAGCACGGAGCTCGGGAACCCCAGAGCCACCTCCCATCCCTGCCCTTCCCTGGAGCCCGCGCACGGCTCCCGTGGCCCGGCTTCAGGGTTAAAGGGAT
The DNA here is from genome assembly GCA_033628505.1 of Tringa tobata. Taxonomy (NCBI): domain Eukaryota; kingdom Metazoa; phylum Chordata; class Aves; order Charadriiformes; family Scolopacidae; genus Tringa; species Tringa tobata. Next base: position 213,143 of record JAHREE010000391.1, on the reverse strand, counting down.
GGGCGGACACATCCAGGCTAATGCTGCTCTTAATTGAGGGGTTATTAGAGTAGAGACATATTTTTAATCCTCCTCTTACTGCCTGTGTGGGCATTGACCTTCACTGTCCCCCGTCCCCGCTGTACGTCACAGTCCAGCCGTGTCATTTCTCAGCCCAACTGCAGGAGCGGGTGGCACTCTGGCTGTTACAGAGCTGCAGCCCTGCCTGCCTCCCCGCTGTTCGCTACCCTTTTGCCCAAAGCCATGCTATTTCAGGCCACGCTCTCTGCAGCTCCCCCAGGTTTAGATTGGATTAATTCATTAACGCGGGAGGCCAGGGAGAGATCGGGAAATTGGGGTTTCTCTCTCCGCTGGCGCGTGGTTACCCCAGCCACGCGGCACGGGCTGTCCCAGCGCTTCTTACGCCTATTTCCCCAGCAAGATCACAGCGTAAGTAAAATTCTGTGTTGTTCACAGAGCTCACAGTAAGACAGAGAGCATTTCAGAGCAAAGGAAAGAAGAGGACCAGAGGTAACAGTCCTAATGAATAATTATAAATAGATCAAGACTGCTTCTTTCAGGCTAATGGTAAAAATAAAAGCTTACAGCTACATGAGTAGCACCATTTATTTTAGCACTGGTAATATCCCTAAACTGCATACTATTCCCAATACATTATGATAAAATTACACATATTAGGCGTCTTTATTTGATTAAAAAAAAATAATTAGAATAGCTTAATAACAACTTCAAGTAACACAGACAAGATCACAGAGAAGGCAGAAATGACATTTTTGCTCTGTGCCTGGGAGCTGCTCTGGGGAGGGGCTGTGCCTCGGCAGGGGGGGTTTAGGGCGGGGGCTGCCCTCTGGGACGGAGTGATGGAGAAGGGAAGGTTTGTCCTTGGATGCAGAGCCAAGGTCATCGCCGCTGCTGTCGCCTACAGCCCGTTACACCTGGGAGCCCGGTGTCTGCCACCCCTCATCTGCTGCTGTCGCCGATCTGTGCTTGGCCTCAGCTCATAAAGAGGGAATAAGGGCGGGGGGAGCAACGTTATTAACGAGGTTGGAGTCAGATGAAGTGAAATAACTCTGGTTCCACGCAGAGGGCTGCGGTGTTGGCTCGGCTCCTGTCCCTCTCCATCGCTCCTGCCACCAACGCGAGGGCGGTGGCAGAGCCCAGCTGGGGACAGAGGGTCCCACCGCCCCGGGTCCCTCCCCGCTGGAGAAGCTGCCCACACTCCCTCCATGATGGTTCTTCTCCCCTGGAGAGCTCGGACCTCGCCGGGTCACTGTTTTATCGGCACAACGCTGTCGGTCCCCCATGTGCTCCCCTCCAGGGCTGCAGGGTCAGGCAGCAGGGCTGAGCCCCCGCAGAAATAGCCCCTCGTGCCATGTTCAGCAGCTCGGCCAAGCCGTACGCTGAAACAGCTTTACATCGACGTGTGCTAAATAATTTTTGACAGCATTGTCTAAAGCTGGAAGAGCTCTGTCAGCCCTTCCCAGGTGGTTCAAGGGGTTAAATCCCAAGCAGAGTTTCTTCCCGCATCCTTTCCGCCCCCCGGCTCTATTCCGCTATTTCACGGGTAAATGGATGTTCACAGGAATCCCAGGTTTGGCTCCGAGGCTCCAAATCGGGGAATGTTTTGCTTCAGTAAAGACTAAATAAAATCTGATAAAGGGTTTTAGATTTGGCAGCCCGGTGCAGCGCAGGCACACCTGACTGGGAATTCGATAAGATGAGATGGTTTTAACACCTCTTGGCTACTGTTTGCTGTGATCTCTGGGGCAAAATAATCCTAATAGCTGTGCCTTACCTTCCCCTCCCATAAAATGGGCATAATAATAAAAATACATCTGGAAAGATGCAAAATTAGTGCCACAGAGAGGATGTTCATAGTATTAATGCTTTTAGTGATTTTTAACGAGTATCTGTGGAAACCATTTTTCTCAAGCTTTTCTTTGGGAGGCAGCTAATTTACATGCCGTTAAATCGCTCCAAGTTTTGTTTGGCTTGCTGTGCTTTAAAAATCCTGGGCATTTTGGGATAGTTTGTCAGCCGTTGGTGATATTTCCGTCCTCACAGTCCTGCTCCCCAACTGAGGGTTGCACCAACTGCCCCGTGGCAGAGCAGGACACACTCACAGCCGGCGACCAGCACCAGCTCCCACCACTGCTAAGCTCAGCGGAGCCTTTCTCGTTAGTTTCAATGGGTGTAGGAGCAGGATTTTGTGGTAACGTCACCAACAGTTCAGCTGCCCGTGCTCCACCGCTCGGGGAGTCTGCAGGGCAGGGTTTGTCATTTGATTTTTATGCTTCATATGGAGAAGAAAGACCCACGTTTGGAGAAAGCCCTGAGCTGAGTAACGCTGAGATGGAGTTACTGGGGCTCTTACCGTGGGCTACACCCTCACTGGCAACAGGAGAGGGCCAAGGGGTTTGTGGTGAAAAGAGAGCAGTGAGTCTCAGGTGACCTGTGCCTCTACTGCTGCCTCTGCTACAGAGTCCCCACGTGGCTTTAGGGAAGTCATTTGGACCAAAGGAACCCCTGCTCTGGGTGCCACCTGAAGCTGGAGGGGCCCCAAGCTCTTGGAGGGCTTGGTGGGGACAAATGTGACCTGTGTCGAGCTGTGGAGCTCCAGAGAGAGTGGTGACATCCTCACCCGGTGCCCGTTGTGCTCAGCAGGGTGTTCGCTGTGATGGTTTCAGAGGGATGTATCACCCCTTGTACATCCCAGGTGGTGTTTAAGAAATAAATACCAGGGTTCATACAGGAATCAGTGCTCATTAACTCTCTGGGTCAAAGGATATGAGGTGCCCTCTGTCAGTACTTCCCTTCAGATAAAAAAATACTTTAAAAAAAAAAGTAATAATCCCATTTACTTTGAATCAGCCTTCCAGCCACAATGCCCTCGAAGGCTTGGCTGGTGCCCCCCAGCTGGGCAGCATAAGGGGCTGTTTTGGGCTCACTGGTGGCTCCAAACACATCATTTGCCAACAAGGCTGTGTGTGGGAATTAGTGTTTCTTGGCTGAAGGTGCCCTCTCCTGCTGAGAACGCCGTGCACGTTGGATGGGTTGCTGCAGGGGTCTCCTGGAGCCGCCCCCTCGGGAGCAGTTTCCAAAGGCTGGGTATCAATCAGCTCGCAGATAAAATAACCTCTTGGTTCCCAGCTAAATGAGTTCTGTCCTTCCCTTTGGAGGACTGTGGCTTTGGTGCCTGACAAAGTGCAGCAAATAATACAGGCGTTCCAGGGTTCAGCTGGTGCCAAGCAATTCACAGGTGCAAGATGAATAGTTTTGGTGTCACTCACAAAGGTCTTGCCCCTGAGACACCTCTTGGGCCACGGGGCAGCTCCCCTCCATTTACACCACCCTCCACGGCGCTTCCACAGCCCGGCCCTGGCTCCTCCAGCTGAAGGGCTGCTCTCATCTCCCACTTCTACTATTTCTGCTCCTGGTTCGCTCCCCGGTTTGTAATCCTCCACCTGGCATCTCCCTAAATGAATTTGCCTTTCCTCTGCCAAGCTCTCCCCCACACAGGAGAGGCCAGGCTGGAAGATGCCTCCGGAGGTCATCTGCTCCAGCCTCCCGCTCACGGCAGATGAATTTCCCCTCCGGTTTCACACCCACCTCCAGGAACATCTGAGCTGCTGCTTTGTCATTCTCCTCTCAGCAACACAAATATTGCTCTCGGAGACCAGGCGGCAGCAGGAGGGCTGGTTTTAAATATATACAGTGTTTTCTCCGAGGTTGGGAATGGACTTGATAAAAAACACTCTTAGGTCCTGCTTCCCCTAATTTGGAGGGACCAAACAGCAAATTCCAGGTATCTTTTTTCCTTTGTTAAAATTCTGCTAAGCTGATGGAGTTTTGCCCTCTCATATTGCGTGGTTAAACAAGGAAGGGGTGGATGAAGTATGTAGCATCACACTTACATCATACCTAAAACCTACCAAATTTTCCTGGTTTTCTAGTAACCTTTAATGGCTTATGTATATGCGTATTTTGGCATGAACATAAAGGGCAAAGTAGAGCGGCCAAGAAGTGAGACTTCAATGCCAGTGGTAAAGACAAGATTTATATTTTAGTATTGCTCTTATTTTTCAGCCCTGAATCAGTTCATCCCACCACACTTTTCTACAAGAAGTATTCTGGTGTTAATATTTAAAAGGAGAAGTTTGCAGAGTGCAAAAGGTGCTGAGCTGATTGCTCAGAGACAGGCAGAGCTCGAGCATCGGCACTTCAGCCCCTCGATGTGTCAGCTCCGGGGGGACGGGGACCCCCTGTGCCAGGGGAAGGTGCCCCCGTCCCCCCACTTCGCTGGCTGCTTTAAACACGGGTATGACTCACTTTGAGATCTGCAGTCTGGTTTGGTTTGTAATCAGCATCCTTGAACCCAGCTCCTGCGCCTCCCCAAATGTAGAAATACTTTTGTTCAGTTTTACATTTCTAATCTACGTTTTTGATTTTTTTTTTAAATTCTTTTTTATTATTATTTCTTATGTGAAAAAACCTCTGGTTTGTCTTGAAATTCAACTTCTGCATTGTGTTTTTGATCTGGGAGCGGGATACAGCCTGATCCCAGCAGACACGCCGTGTGCTGCCAGGAGTGAAAAGGGCCCATCTCAGTGCCCTCAGTGGGCAAAGAGCCTCCCCCAGCCCTGCAGCTCCCCATGCAGGGGGGCAGAGGGACCAGGGAAGACACAGGGATGGTCATGGGACATCTTCGTGGCTTTGATGCAGGATGCTTTATTCATCCCCTGTGTTTGTGGCTGGTCAGGTAACAGGTGCATATTCAGCTGCTTAATTGTATGTGTTCATAAATGGCTTTGAGAAGACGGTGTCCCCAGATTTTAAAGTGTCTGATGACGTGCTCACCAGCCTAGCACTGGTTGCATGTGGAATCCATGAGGATTAACCATGGTGTAACCAACAGCTGAGGACGGGGTCCCCTGCGGTCACCCCCAAAGCCCTCCAGGAAGTGTGGGACTCGGGGTGAGGGGGGGGTTGTGCAGCCCCTCCTGGGACAGGGACCATCCCCTCTCCGTGGGCAAGTGCAGGCGAGTGGCTTGGTCCAGGTCACACAGATGATGCCAAATACCCTTTCTTTTTGTCTTTGGTTGGTTTTTATTTATCAATAAAACAGTACTACAAAACATGGGAAACATCTGCATTAAATACAGATCTGCTGTTACTTTGCCAGTTTTTAACCTGCTGTATTTACAGAGCAGCCCCTGGCTGAGGAGCCCCAGGGGTGGGCACTGCCAGGCGGGGGCCAGGGCAGCACCAGCTCCTGGGCCCGAGTCCTGACTGACACTGGGAGGCATCTTCCTTCTCCACTGGATCCCACCGAGCTGCTGAGCTCCTCGTTTGCTCTGGTTTGGGGGCACAGTAATAAGTTACCCCCATTTCTCTCAAGCCCGTGGATGACTTGCAGGGTCCCCCCTCACCCTGCCTGAGCATCGCATCTCGTGGGAACTGCTGGGATGAGGGCTCAGGAAGGGTGACACTGGCACCTTCCCCTCCCTCACCTTCTCCTCCCTACTCTGAGTGCCTGGATGGCCTGTCTTTGGGGTTTCATCTGGGGAGGGGGCTCCTCTCCTCTGAGAAGGGTTTGAACAAGTGATGAGTTTGGACCATTCTTCCCAGCAGCACTTACCTGATTGGAGCAGCCCACCTCCAGGCACCGGGCAAGCCCAGACCTGGGCTGGGGCTGCTCGCTCCGAGCACAGGCCAGAAGGGCTGTAACTCTACCAGCAAGAAGAAATATATATATTTCTCTAGATAAGCTCCTTTAATTATATAGTTGTAAGGCAGATTAAAGTTATATTCTGATGTCACCTGGTATCGAAGAAAATCTCTCCGACTTTCCATGCACATCGTACCGTGCTGCGCAGGGAAGGTAATTAAAGCCTCAGTAATTATCATACAGGTTATTCTGACATGAACATTCATTGCTCTTTCACACCTGCCCTGACATGAAAAGAAGACAAGACAGCACTCAGAAGTGCAAGGAATAGCAAAACTCAGCTTCCTGCCCTAGAAAATGCATAGGAAGCTGTGGAGCTGAGCTGCTGCCGGGGAGAAGACCCAGCACCACCACCCCTGGGACCTCGGGTGCCTCCCGTGCGGGCTCCTTTGCAATGGGAAGGCCCGGGAGAGGGGCAGAGTGATCCCAGCCCGGGCAGGGGAAGGTGGTGGGAACCGGAGCCGGAGCCTGGGCCGAGTCCTGACCAACGCCTCCAACATCTCCTCCTCCTCCCGACTGCGGGAATTTGTCTTCTCCTCAGCAGTCAGGAATGAAGATCAAGGTGGGTTTTGGGTTTTTTTTTTTCTCTCCACATGAAAGGGAATGAGGACAATAATGTATTCCGTAAAAGTTTATCTTTTCTTAAGATTTATTATTAGGGAGCTGGCCGGAGCCCTGCTAATTGGCGCTGGGCTGAGCAGCACCGTGTGTGCTGGGGCCGAGGACCAGCCGCTCACACCTGGTACCCGAGACCCTGCAGGCACCACACGGCTCTAACGAGCACATCCAGAGCACTCAGCTGCTCAGGAACTACCCCCAGCATTGCCTAGGACATAATAAAGTATTATCATAATTAAATAAAGTTGAAAGAAGTGCAAGGCCAGGTACAGCGCTGCTGCTCCGCTGGCGGCCTCTCGAGCCACCACAGGGAAGCAAATCCTTTTCACAAAACAAACTTTGGTCTTAAATTGATTTCCTTCGTTTTGTCTTTATTTGTCTGCACAGGCAATGGAAATGGCCTAGGAGATCTAACTGCACCTCCCAAAAGCTCAGGAGCTCTCAAAGGACCTTCTTCCTGGGACGAAGGAGAATGTTCATCCTCGGGTGTCTCAGAGAGGACGTGCTGCTGCCCGAGAGCCAGGTGTGTGCACCCCCAAACCCCACCTGCACCCCACAGCATGGCTTAAATCAGCATGTGCCCACCAGAAGTGTGGCTTAAAATATTTCCAGCAAATGGTGCTATTTTGAAAAAGCCACAGTGTATTACGGAGGCAAATAGGTGTTGGGAGAAGCTGGGTTGTCTCAATACCAGATGCTCAGGCTTGTGAGAATCGGCCGCGCTCGCCGGGGCTCACACCGAGCCCATCCGCCAGGGTGGCTACTGTGGGGCCAAAGCAGGTGGCCAGGTCAGTGAACAGGTTATCAACAGGGCCATGGCAATGAGATTATTCAGGAATGCACGGCACGTCTGGGAAACAGGCCTGGGTGGGAAAAAATAATATGTGTGGAAAGGGGACATGGTGAAATGTGCAAAAATGCACACATTGCTGTTCTAAAAGTGAAGGATTTCAACTTTTGTTCTCAGAAGTTCTTATTTTTCCATTCAAAACTGACCTAATTCAAACTAAAAAAGAGCAAAAATGGGTGTAATAAATCATTATTAATGTCTTTTTTGTTTGAAGAGAAACATTTCTTTAATTCCAGGTAGGACAAAATGATACTTCTTGTTTCACATTAAGAAAAAAAGGAAAGAAAAACTTCAATTTTTTTCTTTATTCCAAACTGCCATTTAAAAAATAATAATTGGTCAATAATGTCAAAATCCATTAGTCACAAAGACCTCATCCACACACAAGAGCAACAGCTCCACAGCCACCCGGAGTCCAGCTATTTGCAGTTACTGGTTCATGCCACCGGCACCAAACAAACACCTACAGTAATTTAGATCTAAGCCATCGGCATAAACAGCCTCCCCCCGAGAAGTCACCCAGCTCATTTCTGGTGGAAAACTGGCGACAGCAGCATCGCTCCCCGTTTGATTTGCAGGAAGAGGAGTGCACCGTGTGTGCACTGGTCATCCCGGTCGCCCTCCAGGCTGCACTGCCCCAGCCTGGCCCTGCCCAGACCGGCCCCAGCGGGGACGATGCTGGTGGTCACCCAACGAGCCAGTGGCAAACTCCGGGTTCCCAGGGCCACCTCGGAGAGAGCAGGTGGGAAAACAGGGTTACAGACCGCTGGGGCTGCATAGAAACAGCAACGGAACCGTCTCCTCCCTCCATCCCTGCCTGTCTCCCCATCCCCTTGGCTCCAGACAAGGGGTCATGGATGTGGGAGAAGCTCCCCCGAGAGCTGTGCCGGCAGTTCAGGGACCGCCGCTGGCTCTGCAGGCGTTGGCCCACTCTCACCCCATGCAGAAGGGGGGGGTGTCTCCTGCAGAGTCATCTGCTGGGGGTGGGAATGGCGTTATCCTCTGTCTGGTCGTCCTTCCAGCGCTGGCTGGTCGCGGGAGCAGCAGGCTGTGACCACCACATGGCCAGCATCACGCCATCCAGGAGCCAGAACCTCCAGCAACGCTCTGCTTCCCATCTGCTTGTGCAGACTCTGGAACGTCCAAATCCCCGCTCTGGGGAAGCACCATATGGGGGGAGCTCTGCAAAGATGGGGTTTTTCACCTCCTCCCAGGAAGGGGCCATGGGAAAGAGCTTCCTCTGAAGAGCAGCCAAGTACCACAGATTAAAAAAAAAAAATTAAAAAAATATCATTCTGGGATACTCAGCCCCAGAAGCCAGGAATTGCCTGGTTTTCTGGCTCTCTCAGACCCAGTCTGCCCACAGCGATGCCTCCCGACCTGAGCGGTGCTGGGGGGGTGTGTGTGGACGGGGGGCTGTGTGGCCAGCAGAGCAGGGAGAGCCTGGCCCTCCAGGGCAGTGATGGCCACGGCACCGAGCCCCCATCGCCCCCCGACAGCCCCGCCGAGGGGAAGAAGAGCCGACAGTAAACCCCACTGATGGGTCTGTAGTTCCAAGGGCAGCACTGCTGGGGGGGGAGGATTGCAAAGGGCTCCCTCCCACCCCCCAGCCCTTCTCTCCCTCTCTCTTGGCAGCAGCTGCTGGAGGAACCTAAAGCCTTCAAAGGCGGCACCGTTTGGACCCTGGGACCTGCCCGGGATGGACAGAATGGGACCAGCACCCAGAAGGGCCACAGCTCCGCATCCAGAGGAGATATCCTGCCTTTCCCTCCATCCTTCTCCTCCTGCCATGCCCTGCCTTATCTCCAATGGCGACCCAGCCACGGGCTGTGACCAAGTCCTCCCTCGCCAAGGCATCTCTAAAATGACAGAGGCTAGAAGTATTTCAGAGTATTCTCGG
>JAHREE010000391.1:180252-194357 GCA_033628505.1 Tringa tobata | reverse complement strand
CTCTGCTCTGCACTCGCCTGGAATTCATTTTTCTCTTCTCACCTCTAAACTCAGTCATTTTCCCCTGTGTTGCTTGTGTGGATTTAAGGACAACAGTGAATCCTAACAGAAGAAATACATTGGATGCCACCGCTGCTGCCACCAGCTCTTTCAGGAGAGCTCTCCCTCCTCTGGACCCGCGGCTCCCTCCCAGCTCATCCCGGAGGACAGCGGGGCTGAGCTGGGGGTGCTCGCCCACTCCCACGCCGGGATGATGGGCTGCCTTTGCTGCATCCCTTCCCCAGGCTGAACTGAATGAAGGCTGAAAATGGGTGAAAAACGAGTGGAGAGGGAAAAGGTCTCTGCTGAGGTCAGCAACCATTAGCACACCCAGCATTCTCCTCCTCCATCCCACCCGGGCTCTCAGCGTGGCAGGTTTCGGTGCCTCCCTAACGGTGTCTAAGCAAATTCATAGGAACTAAAGCTAAAGCCCATCCACATCCCATGGCAGTGGGACAGCCAAGAAACCCAAATCCGGGTTGTGCTGGCCCAGCCAAGGAATGGAACTCCAACAGGCACCTGCAGTGCCCAAACAACCCAGACACTGACATCAGACCCCAAACATCAGACCCCAAACATCAGACCCCAAACACCGTGCAGCAGTGTGGGACATTGCCACAAGCACCGAAGGACACTTTCCAAACCTGAGCTGATGTTCAGCACACGCTTCGGTCACAGACACCTCCTCACAGCCACAACTTCATGGCTTTGGGGAAGAAAAAGGGGTCCAGCCCCCCGTGCCCCGGCCAGAGGCACTGGACCCTGCTCGGGGATGGCCAGGCAGGCGGGGGGACCCACCAGCTGCCAGGGGGTGCATCTAGAGTACATACTTCATTACCACCAAACAAGCCTTTTATAAGTTAATTAAGACCTAATGGATGCTAATTTCACTCAATGAATATTCACCAACGATGGGCATACTGCGGGTGAACCAGGAGACAACAATTCCTCTATTCATGAGGCTGAACAGCAAAACCCAGTTGAGATGTGGGTGCTGGGAACCGCCGCGGGGCTTGGAGAGGTTCTCCTGGCAGAGAGGTTGGAGGTTCCCACAAGTGCACGGCCAGCACGGGTGGCCAGTGAGCAGGGCTGGGCTGGCTCGCCGGGAGCAGGGCTGGTGGCCAGCAGGGGATGCAGAGCATCTCTGCAGGGGATGGGGGTGCAGATCCCCAGACACCCCGGGATGCCAGAGCCCGGCTCAACAGCAGCTGAGAGAGCTCAAACCAGCGAGCTCCATCCTGCTGCCTCAACAACACTCTGCAGAGAAAGAAGGAGCAAAGGCGAACAGATTTCTTTTGGATAAATACATTTCTGACACCTTTAATTGGCGGGTAAGTCTATATGGACAGCTAAACACGCTCTCACAAGCCATCCAGCCAGTCTGGCTTCCAGCCCCCCCAAGACCCTGCCCTGGCTGGCCCCAGCCCCGCGCCGGCAGCCAGGACCCCAGTGGGTGCGTGGGCAGGAACCGACGTGGCCTTTTGCTTGTAGCTACAAAATCAGCTTAAGTTTTATGCTGAAAAGACCTCAATATAATCATTACAAGAGCAACGTATCAGGCTAGCCACAGCAGTACATGAAGAAAAATCTAAAGAGAGAGGGAAAGCTATGGAGAAAATTGAATTGCCCTTTAGCGTTTAATGAAGTAGGGGGGGAGAAATAATTTTCATTAGGCTATCTTCAGATAGCAGAGGAAGAAAAAAAAGAAAGGTTCCAGTATTAAGCAATAATACATGAAAAATACATCTGTACCAACCAGGATCAAACTAATTACCACGCTAGGAAGTTGGCTCTGTTAGTTAAAATGGGCCTGTAAAAATTATCTGGTCTCAAGTCAGGGAAGCTGAGCCCCGCTCCGAGCCATGGCACAGCCAGAAGCACCTCATTCCCTGCTTTCCAAACTCCCTTCTCCTGACTGTGACCCAGCCCGGGCTGTGAAACCCCCCGCCTCTATCACCTCCTCGGGAGCCAGGGGGTGCCAGCTGTCCCTGCGGCAGACTTGCCAAAACACATTAAAAAGCCTAAATCCACAGCCAGGGAGGGGTCCCGGGACCTCGCCAGAGAAGGGAACCCACTGCAGGACACGCTCCTTCTGCCCAGAGAGCTTGAGTGGGGGGTAAGGAAATACAACGGCATTCTAACACGGAAAGGACGTTGGAGATTCCAGGCACATCATACAAGATCTAATTTTACCACTTTAAGTAACTAAATTAGTCTCTGTATTACATCAATTAGCTGGCATCAAAGCGAGGGAGAAGGCTGGGTCAGTCTGACAGCGAGACAGGGCCGGGGAACTGCGGGTAACGGCACGCAGGGCTGCAAGCCAGCCTCTTGGGAATGAAGTCCTCAGCACTCCATCAGCCAGGAACAGCCTCTGGGAGCCGGGAGATGGGCAGCAGGTTTCAGAGCTGGGCTACCATCAGCACACGCTGGGTGCTGGCTGCTCAGAGGAGAGGGGCAGCTGCTGTGGGTCAGCAGGAGAGCCTGGGCAGGTATGGGCAAAGAGGGACGCAGAAGAGCTCAGGATTTAGAGGGAAAAAAAAAAAAAAAAATCACTGCTGTTTGCCTCGGCCTGGTGTTCTTTTTTTTTTTTTCAGTCTTAAACCAAAACACTTCAGCCGTATTTCCCTGCATTTTACAACAAGAGGAAGGCATCTGTGGCAGCATCAACCCAGCGGGACCCAGGGCCGAGCGGGGACAGGCGCTGAGCCCTGGGACCGGCCGCAAACACAACATCGCGCTGATTTAACCACAGAATTCATTAATTAATGACTAAACGCTCTGAGATTCTTGGATAAAAGGGGCTAATTAATTCTGGCCTGGCTTTCCTGCTTTTCTCCCTGATCTCAGCACATTTCTCTCCCAGTGCCCTAATTATAATTATTATTATTAGAAGCTTCTGAAGAAGCAGGGAAGCCTCTGATGTATAATTGACACACAAACCCTCAGCTATCCACTTCTCCTCTCCCACAACAAACTTGCTGCAGGCAGGGAAGGGGAAATCCCCGTGAAGGGGGACATGGGTGTGCAGGAAAATGGGGAGAAAAGAGAAGTTATGATGTAAAATAAATTAGGACAGGACCTTCAAACCTAAAGCCAATGATGAGTCTACAACTGCCCCAAAGGCTGCTGCCCAAAGGTTGCAGCAGGTGGGGACATCTCCCCCTCCTCGACTTCTAGGAACTTTGAGAGTAGGTCTTTGCATGAGTTCACCCAGAAAAAGGCTAACGGAGAATTTCATGCTACTCAAAATTAACCACTACCCACCAGTAACTTCCAGCCAAGTGCTGCCTTACCATGTAGCTGGCACCAGTCTCAGCCTCTGCCTGCCCCAGCCGGTCACCCCCAGATTTAATCCCCCCAACAAATTACCCAGCTGCTGCCCTGGAAAGAAACCATCACCCCTTTGCTCTCCAAGCCCACCTGGAATCGCAGAGGGAGCATAATCACATGTGTGAAACCTGTGACAGACCCCAGGGGAGAGGGCTGAACACTTCTCAGGCAATTTTTCCCCTGATAAATGCTGTTGTCTTGGAATTGAAATAGTCTAAAAGAGCGTGGTGATTTTGATGCCATTTGCACCAGGAAAGTACTCAACTAGATCACTCTAACACCTCCCTGCATTTTGACAGCCATATTATAACATTAATTTTACTATCACACTACATACAGTTAATTTTCTGTTATAATGCTTTAGGCTTATAAAAATGCAATGTTGTGATATTTCAGAATGAATGTTACAAATCACTATCCTACAAGAAATTTGAAAAATTTGATGTTTTTCCCCTGCCGAATTTGGAATGTAACATTGTCGTGGGAGAACACGCGCTGGGAGGGAGGCAGCTTCTCTCGCAGCGCCGGCCTCAGGGGCAGAAGAGCTCCTTGCTCTCAGAACTCTAGTCCTTTCATTCAGCTCCCACAGCTTTCAAGCGCTTTTTCCTGAGGGTTGGGGTGCTATGGTTTGGGGCTTTTTTGGGGGCGTTTGTTTGGATTTTTAGGGGAAGAGGGGGGGGTGAGCCTGTCTTACAAAATGCTGAAGAGCAGGTTTGCTGCTGCAGACACGGAGACAGCGATGGAGCAGGGACCAAAAGGAACATTCGTTACCTCTCCTGGTGTGGGCTGTACCAGCCTTCCAGCCTGCGAGCAGCCTCCCTGCAGCCATTTTCAATCCACTCTTGTCCATTTACCTTGTCCTTTCACCTTTTATTCTTACCATTGCTTCTCCTTTAGGGTTTTGTTGCTGGTTTTTTATTGCTCTTTCACATTCCTTTTTTTCTTCTCCCTCATCCCCACAACCTTGATCTCTCAACCACTCTCAGTTTTTGCTGTCTCTTCCAGACTTTATCTCTCCTGCTGGGGCTAATTGCAGCAGCTGATCCCCATTTGGGCAGTAATTAACAACCCTGCCCAGGTAGCCAGGACCATTAGCAGGTGGGAACAGAGTAGCCCCCACCCCGAGCCAGGCAGCCCCCTGGGGCCGCCCCCAGCCACCTCCGTCCCACGGGGTCCCATCAACCGGGTGCCTGAGGGGTTGGTGCCCTCAGCTCCACGCTCACCTTTGTTTCCAACCTTGTGAAGCAAATATTCACCTCTCAATGCCAAAAAAATGAAGTGTTGAAGCTTTTAAAAATATCACACATTATTCATATGGTAAATAAAAAATGGGTTGCCTCCGGGTCCGGAGATAAGGGGATGTCGGCAGAGTGACAATTTGATTTAGATCACTCATTCATGCATGCACAACACCTCAAACAGCTTTTGCATCCATGCATGAATTAAAGGTATTGTGATTGATGAGAGACCAAGGTCTAATTGGTGTTTTAATAAATACATTCTGACTTGGTAATCGAGGTAGATTTATCAGCAGAAAATGCCCCTGTCTAAATAAAATTACCGAGGTAAAGCTTAGGAACAATGACAAATGCCAGGCAAGTAATTGGCTCCGGGATCAGTGCTGGCAGCAGGACGGCCACGTGGTAGATTTATTTGCATTTAGGATCAAGAATCCTCAGTAAAGTTTCAGCAAGCAAACAAAACCGGGGAAGGAGTTGACAGCAACGTTATTGGTTTGAACTCTCCCATATGTTCAAAGGCAGCAGCGGTGGGGGAGGGAGGGACCGGCACCGGCTGCTGCGGGCTCAGTTAGTAGAAAATAATCCAATTTTTACCCTTGGACACAGCTGTGGCCAGGACTTGAGCTGCTCTCCACAGATACCCGGTTCCTCCTCAGTCCATTCTACTAATTTAAATTTTCTATTTTAAAGGTTTTTCCATTTAAATGTTCTGAACTTGCCAACCCAGTGTAAAAACCACATTTTTTCGGCCATGTTCTCTCTGTCTGGGGAGGTCTACGATATGTGCAAGGGAATTCCAGCCAGTCCCTTGCCAGCACGTACACTTTCATCAGGAGTCTCCCAGCACTTTCTCGTTTTACCGGCACTTCTGTGATCTTTCCTCTCAATTCTGGGAATGAACTTCTGCAAGAGTATCAAATTTGTTTGAAAATAAAAACAAGCTCCCCAAATGGTGGAGAAAATATGAGACCTGGTGTTAAAATACCAGAAGGCATATTAAATGAGCCAAAATATTTATGTATGGATCTTCCTCAAAGTAACACGTGATGAAGTTAAAATTGGGAGCGGAAAGAGAAGCACGGAGTGTGAGCAGCCACAGGGTAAGGAACAGAGAGCATTGAGAGAAATTGGCCAACCGTGGTCACTGGCCACCAGTGTCAGACCGTTTCTCAAAGCTGTGATGTTCCCCAGGTCCTACAGGCTCCTCCTTGCGCTTCATGACAAAAGCCTTTTTACCAGAGGAAACCCACTTTTGTGGTCAATTTATTCTTTTGGGCATCGCTTTGCCGTGCAGTAGGTATTTTTAACTCTACCTGGGGTGCCCCGTGCTGGCTTTCCCGTGGGCACAGCCTGGCCCCGTGCTACTCAGCACCGGTCTGAAGCAGCAAACAGGTCCCGGGAGGACCCTTCAGTCTCGTTGTCTCTCACCGAGGTGGGTGGTGGTGATGGCCCCCGTGTGATACCTCAGCCAACGTCTCCATCATTAATTCAGGTCATCTGAAGACTTCTAATTGTCTCTGGTTATGGTCTCTTCAAATCAATCCTTTGTTTAAACCTCTTTATCAGCCTACCCAGAGCTGTCTGCTTAACCAAGTTCACTACCAGTTCACTGTAGAACTCGTTCAGGCTTGCACAGCCCAGATTTATCTGCCTTTTTACCTTTCAGCTCTCACCCACTCAGTAGAATCTTTGGCCAGACGGAAGCAAGAGCTGAGCAATACCCTTTCAATTCTCACCTGTATTTTTCACTGACAGTTTAGCGACCATTTAGCCTGAAGAAGAAGAGTAAAATGAACAGCCTGGGTTGTGGGAAGAGCTGAAGGGTTCTGACTGTTCAGCGTTTCCAATATACGAAGTAATTCTAGGCCTAATTCTGTGCTGCTGCCTTCCTTGCTTTGTACTCCCCTTCCCAGATACTGGGATTAGAAGCAATATTGGACCATCAGGACTGTGGCATTTAACTGTATCTTCCTCTGGGAAAATTACATTGATACAAAAAACTGACGTATAAGTTTTCCTCTGCCAATAGTGTTTGCTCTTTCTCTCCTTCTGTCAAACACCTTTAGCTCGTTTCAGTTCGGTGCACAGAGAATTAACAGCTGCCACTGCCAGCATCTTCCTTCTTCAGGTCCAGCCTTGCCCCCTCAAATTTAAGACTTTTCTGTGTCCTTTTTTTATTTATTATTGCTGTATTAATATCTTATCTTAATACAATCTTTCTTTTTACCTTCTGTTACTTTAAATTTTCGCTTCAGGACTGGGAAGTGAAGTTTGATGGAATCAAGCCAGCCTGGGTTCAAGAGTGAGGGCTTCCCTTGTCTTCTCTGGACCATCCCCTGGAGTTAACAGAGAGACCTGCACCGCTCTCTGTTAGCAAAAGACATGAAATCCTGCGGTAGGACATTAAATCCAGCAGCCAGAAAGCAGGGCAGTCACTCAGGCAGATGGGGGATTGAACCCCCCACTTGCTTTGCACTGACGTTTTCCTGATGTTTATTAAGAAAGAAATTCCAATCGTCCATGAATTACAAGGCAGGTAAAACCAAAGCAGTCTGAAGAGTCGGAAAACTCGTCCCTTCCCAGAGCCCTGCTTTGAGAATTGCCCCCAGGAGCATTCCTGCAGACTCAAGTGGAGAAATTCGGAAGGAGATGAGCATCGTTAGAGCATTAACGTGGCGTCGGGGCAGCCCCCCCCGTGCGGCTACAGCCCCCTGGGCACCGAGCCCAGCGCCTGAACCCACCACTGCACCCGGCGGGAGCCAGCGGGAAAGGCCTTGGGATACACACTGATATAGATTTGCATACATATGTGTAAGAAACACAGTTTGCATTCAAACTTGAGCCCTATTTTGGACACCTTTTTAATTAGCAAGCCAATGTGTCTATTACCCCCCCCTTCTTGAAGATTTATATTATAAATTGGTGACAGATGGTTATGGTAATATGGGAGAAACAATTCTTGAATTTTGGAAAATGAGAACTCATGAACTCAAAAATACTCTGGAGATACGAAGCTATCATGTCAGCCTATGTTGTTCCAATTAATTGCAATCAATTGCTAATTGAGAGCTATTTTAAGACTTGTCATTACCCTGAACATAATGTAGAATAATTTGTGTGTTCCCCTTTACCCCCATCACAAATGACATCGGTGCAAAGAAATCTCAGGAAAAAGAGTAAAAAAGAGTAAGAGGAGTCTGATTCCACCTCCCACCAGCCCAGGTGGCTCCAAGCCCCCTCCAACCTGGCCTTGAACCCCTCCAGGGATGGGGCAGCCACAGCTTCTCTGGGCAACCTGGGCCAGGCTCTCACCACCCTCACCCCAAACAAGTTCTTCCCCACATCTCAGCTCCATCTCCCCTCTTGCAGTTTGAAGCCATTACCCCTCACCCTATCGCTACCTGCCCTTGTAAAAAGCCGCTCCCCAGATTTCTTGTTAGGCCCCTTCAGATACTGGAATTCTGCACTCACGCTTCATATGGGAATATATTAATATTTTAAAAACAAGCACATGCACCCACGGAGAAAGGAGACACCATTTGGAACTGGATTACTGGGCAACCCAGCAGTTTGGTTGGTGTCTTTAGCTCAACTGGCTTCACACCAAAGGCCCCAGATACCAACAGAATTATTTTGACATAAAAATCAAATGACCTAAATAACTGCACGGCGTTCAGCAGCAGGCTGGATGCTTTACTGCCAAAGCCGGTGGAGCCGGGAAATCCAAGAGGGATAGAAGTCTCGGAGGCAGGAGGCATTTACGGTAAGACCCCTGTGCTCAAAGACACGCTGTCTGTCACTCACAGCCGCGTCCCGACATGCACCAGCTTGACAAGCTATTTCACAATGTCAAGTAGAAAAATCCCCAGGCAAAGAGATAACTAATTCTTAAGCGAGGAGTTGCTGCTCACAGTGCTGGTTTCAATCAACCAGTGAGATTTGTAAATCAACCTGCAGTTCTGCTGTCTTTTCATTGCATTTTATTATGCTTTTAGTTGGAGCAAACTCAGCTCTCCTTTTAAAAGACCCAAGTTAAAGTTTTTTCTTCTGATTGTTTAATCACATACTCGCTTCCCTTTTATTTTCCACCTTCATTCATTCCCCATATATAAATATATGCTATATGTAAATAGATATCTGCTTGGATCCTGCCAGAGGCTTCTGTGGACAATTACTCTTGCCATCATCACATGGATAAATTCACCCCCTTTCACCTCTCATTTGTTCTGTTCCTGCAGTCTCTCTCTTGTTCCAGTTTCTTCCCTCTCACCTTTTACTCTTAGTATCAAGTGATTTGCTATTCTTGGAGCACCCTCCCGTTGCCTCTTTGTCTCTACTCCAGTGCTGCTCCCAAAAGTTACCCTTTTCATGGGGGGTCCTTGGTCAGGTCTCCCCCTGGACTCTGCAGTTTTCCTTTTCCTTGGGGTTACTGACTTCTTGTCTCTCTTCTTTACTAGTCCTTTTCCCTCGCTTTACACACGGGCAGCACAGGGGTTATGATGCTATAAATTAATAATTAAGCTGTAATAGCAGGCAGTGAGCTGATATAACTCACAACTGAAACGACTCAGTTGAAAAAGGGCAAGGAGGGGGAGATTTCTTTGACATTAAAAGCGAGGTTACTAGAGGTTAGTTAATGCAGCCGTGCTCTCATCCCTGAGGAGCCGGGAGGGCTGAAGAGCCTCCTCCTGCCACCCCCCGGGAGAGCTGCCCTCGGCTGCGGGACCAGCACAGAGACATCAACCCACCACCACTTCATTTGTGGTCTTTCTTTTCTGCCCAGTTCAGCCCCGTTTGCTGTGTCCCCCCGAGCCCGGCCGGCGCTGGCAGAGCCCAGGGCAGCAGCTGCTCCGGCGGCGAGCAGGGAGGTGATGGATGTCGAGCAGGGAGGTGATGGATGCCGTATTACGGAGCGAGATGAACCGTGGCCCCTGCAGCTGGAGCGGGCGGCAGCGAGAGGGCAGAGGAGCAGCCAGAAACGGTTCTGCTGCTGAGAGACCCAACGGGAAAAGTCGCTCCTTCAAAACAACTGCTTTGGAAATCACTTTCCTCTTCCCTGCGTAAAGCCATTACTAATCTCCTCATTGCCGGGATACGGTTTTCTTCTTCTCCTGGACTTGTTTTAAGGAATCTAATGTCCTTCACTCATCGTTTAGTGTTGTGCAAAACGGGCAGGCGTGTCCCACGCGGGGACACCAGCACGGATGCACCGTCAGCACCTCCCGGCCGAACAGGCAGCACGTTGGGAGGTTGACACAAGGTGCCATTCCTCATCCTAAGGATGAGTCCCCGCAGGAAGCTGCAAATTACTTCCCTCGTTACCAGGAATTAATGTTGCCAGGAGCACGGTGGGCTGCCGGACCTGGCCAGCAGTGTCTGCAGTGCCTGCCCCACGTATTTACTGCTGGGGGCCTCAGTGGTGTTTCACTGACAACGGGCACTAATAAATAGCTCACCCTCTTTGCCACAGAGGTGCATTTCCAACACCATTGAACCAACCCTCATTTTTCAGAAATGGCTTCTTAAGGGCAGCACGGTGTGGCACTGGATGCCAGCCTGGGGCTGGGGGTGCCAGCCTGGGAGCCGTGCTGGGGGGAGCGGTGGGTGGTGGGGGCTCAGTGCTCGGTCCCACGCTCATCCCACTCTCCTCCCACCACCAGCGCCGTTCAGCTGCGCTGGGGCAAACACGGCAGCTCCAAAGAAAATGAGATGGCGAGGGGCTGGTGGAAGAGAGGGCGGCCCTGCAGGGCTGGTGTGTGTTCATTATCTGGAGCGTGACAGAGGCAGCCCCTCCCAGGACAAAAGAGGGAACCCTGAACCCACAGCCGGGGCACGGACGGTCCCGAGCTCTGCACTGGGGCTGCTGCATTTCTGGGAATATCAGACATCCCTTTCCATGGGAGCTGATGCCTGAATTTTATGAGCTAAGACACTCTCTGGAAGTTTGTTGTGTTTTTTTCCCCTCTGAACCTCATAAAGCAGCCTTCTGCTCTACAGAGATAAATTTGGTTTATGCGAGAGACACGCTCCCAGCCACAGTGGGCTTTGCCCTAAGTCCTGTATCTTGCTGCTTAATGTTGCTGTGGCTTAGCTTGGTTTATTTTCTACCCTTTAAGTGGTGAATTGAACTTTAAGAAATGAATGGGTTGCTTTATCAGTTTGAGCATCTAGACCAAAGCACTTTTGCATCAAATAAATGCATGCAGTGGGAGACCCTCCAGACACTGCTTTAAAAAAAAAATCCTGTAGTTTATTCCAAACATTTTTAGTGGCAGCTTCAAGACTAATTAAGCTACCCTGGCTTGGGCAGTCTGAAACACTCCGAGATCACAAGCTTTTCCTCTCCCTGAGGCCTCGAGGGGGGCAGGGGGTGCTGAGCCCGGCCGGGACAGCAGGCACCGAGCGGGGCTGCTCTCCCACGGCAGCTCCCTGCCCCGGTCAGCGGGAAGCTCTCGAGCTCAGCGTTACCAGGAATGAAACACCCGGCTATTTCTGTGGCTGCAACGCGTGGACAGTAAATGTAGAGCCCAAACAGAGCCTGACCTGCCCCACGGCTGCTGTGGGGCTGCACTGGGTGGTCTCCAGAGGTCCCTTCCCACCCCACAGCACCCTGTGACTCCGACTCGCCGGGAGGCGCCGCGCGGAGGGGCCGTGGCCTCGGGGCAGTAACGCCAGAAAATGGATCCGTCGCGTTTGTGAACCCGCTCCGTGGGAGGAAATCCAAGAGAAATCTGGAGGGAGTGACATTTCGAGGTGGAAAACAAAGCACAGCCCCCACACCTGGGTGACGGAGGGGACGCGCTGGAACACACACAACAGGGGAAATCTCTTACTGGAAAGAGGGGGGAATCGGGCACAGAGAGTCGGGAGGGGACGTGGCACCCTCTGCCCTGGCATCCTCCGGGCACAGCCCCAGGAGCCACCCCAAAATCCTGCAGCAGCGACACCGCTGGGTACCAACACCAGCAGCTGCACACGGATCCCACGGAGAGGGGTTTCCACAGGTTCTGTAGGGTGTTCCCTAATGGGTCTAGAGGATAATTTGATTTTTTTTGAGGTGGGCACACTGGGTTGGATCAGTTTGGGGAAAATAAGCTGGTTTTGTTTAGCTAATGTACAGCTCTGCCCTGTATTTGGAGAAGAAAATCCTTTTTTTTTTCTCTTTTTTCTGCCGAATCTAACAGATTATGAGATATTCTCTTCCATACACTTTTACAAGAGGCTGAAAAAAGTCTTTAGAGATGTTAGTGGTTCCTATTAAACTCTGTGGGGTTTTAGTGTCAGTTACAGAGACTCTAGTGGCATCAGCATTATTAAATTCCATATAACTTCTCCATAAGAATGTAGAAAATCTCAACGATTATGAGTCCAGTACCTCTGTGGATGGAAACTATATTCACAAGAAATCTCAGAGCATTACAGATGTATTCAAAATAATAATAAAGGAAGGATTTTTCTACACGCTGTTATGTAGAAATGCGTCAAACATGGAAAAATTTGACTAACTCTCCTTTGACCTGGAAGAAATGTTGAAAATTTAAGTAAGCTCTCAGCTATGTAAAGCCCTGATCCTAATCCCTCCGGAAATAACGTGAGCATTTCCACTGACTGAAAAAGACTTCAAAAGAGCACACCAGCTGCAGCGCCACGTCTGCTTTTGTGCTCTCCTCCTCACAGACACTGCACGTCTTTAGGAGTCCCTGCACCTCACAGCTCTGCAGGGGTAATAAGGCAGCCTGTGATGGAGGGCTGAGTCTAAAGAAATCTGCAGAGGAAACAAAAATACATACGCAGAGTTAATTTGGGGATGGGGTGTCAGGCTTCCCAGGGTGGTGCAATGACTAGTCCCCAGCACGGCACCCAGCAGGCAGGGCATGGCCAGCAGCAGCCTGGCTGTGGCCACGTGGGCAACGGCTCTGTTTGCACAATGTGATGTTTCAGAGGAAAACACGGATGCTGCAGAGGAAACCTTCATACGCAGGGAACAAGAGACAGAGAGGGACAAGGACAGTCGGGTCCACCACCACCACCGCGTTAGTGATGGGAGGGAGGTTCCAGCAAAGCCCTGGAGGAGCAGGCGGCGTTGCCTCCATCGGCTTGAAGTGGTGGAGCTGAGGAGAAACTGAACATCCAATTTGGCTTTTCCTGATTTCCGTTATTCCCTTTAGCTTTGACCAGAAATGCTTGTCATGCTTTTGTGGAGTACCTGAACGCAGCACCCCCAGCAGGCGTCGGGAACCGGGAACTACAGACACCTCTTGCACAGTCCGGGAAACACAGCCCTCCCGCCAGCCCGGGCAGCCCCAGTCCAGCCCAGTTGGTCTTGGATCTGATAAAACCAAATTTGGAGGAAAAAAACCCATGTTTATTCTGGGTTAATTTTGCACTTAATTTAGAAGCTTCCATTCATGGAAAAATTAAGAATTAGCTGTTTGTGTTGGATTTTGAGTGATGTTTCCCCACCAGCTATTTGGGGCCGGGCTCTGGGCAGAGCTGGTGGGGAGCGGTGTGGGCTGGGGGGACACGTGCCCAGGGAAACGTCTCGCTCCTTCCAGCAGCTCACCGAGCGGCACTGGGGGGTCCTGTCCTGCTCTCAGGGTCACCACCTGCTGCTCCTCACTCCAGAGCCACCAGCCCGGGCTCACAGAGCGATGCCTGTCCTCATCTGCTGCCCCAGGAGCGGATCCTGCACCGCAGGGTGTTGGGCTGGTGAGAAACCAGTATCTCCAGTGGGACCCTCATGCTGGCGGGGACAGATCCTGGCTGAGGGATCGCCATGCCCACATACGTAAAGGCTTTCTGAAATAGTAAACCGCATGTAACCGCTGAGCTGAAGTGATAAACGGGAAACACAAATATTTCAGCAAATACCAGATATTGCCTTATGGCTGCCACCATAAGAGAAGCTATTTCGGTTGGAACTCCAGCAAACACCTTGCAATGTTTTCTAAATATTTTATATTGGAGGAAAACACACTTTCCCACATGTGCCTGAAAGATTCATAATAGAATATGCACATTATGGGTGTTTTTACGTATTTCCCCACCACCACCATATTTACTTCTGGCACTGTGAAAATCATTTCACCTGTTGTTAGAGCCTGGAATGCTTTTGGTTACCCCAGGCAGGGCACTTCCACTCCCTTTGCTCCCGGTGCAATGGCTTACCCTGAGGAGTGGGCTGGGGAGGAACGCCGGGGGGGTCCCACCTGCGGCTCACGACAGCCCAGCAAAAAACACCCACAAAACTCCACCTCGACTAAAGCTCTTCCTGCAGCTGTCATCATGCTCTGCTTCGGATGAAAAGCAGTTTAGCAGATACGATGATGAGGAAACCAACTGCGCGCTCTTCTGCTTGGCCCCGTTGGAAGTGATTTGCACTGTGGGGCTGCCCATCGGGGTTTGCACGGGGAAAGGGACCCCCTGCGCCCCCCGGGGCTGAGGAAACCTCCCTGCAGAGAGTTGGGGGGGTTCAGCCTGGAGAAGAGAAGG
>JAHREE010000391.1:153593-165528 GCA_033628505.1 Tringa tobata | reverse complement strand
AGTCTCTTCCACTTCAAAACGTTTTGGCTGAGGACCAACAGAAGAACAATTAATCTGCATTACCAACACACGAGGACCCCTCTCTGTGACACAGCGATGACAGATCTCAGACACACCTTGGGACCAGGGGGGCTGACTCCAAAGGCCAGGGAGTGCCCCCCACCACTGCTTTCTACAAACCAGAACATCTACTCTGCTGAATGAACACTTTGGGGGGGAGGGGGGAAGAAAAGAAAATCACCCCAAAATCCCTTTGCAGTGAGAAAGCTGCCCAGGGCAGCCTGGCACCTCTTGTGCAATCCAGCAGGCTCAGGGGATAAAGCATCTTCTTCAGAGGCAGAAATGCCCACCTCCAGGCAGCAAACACTCCCACCTCCCTCCTTTCAAGGGGTAAAAACTTCTACATTTCCTTACATTTCAAAGCAGTTAAGTGAATCAGGTTTGAAATGGAGGGGTTGCCTCAATTAAGCTGGAAGTAACACTTTTCCCCGTGAAACGAGCCCATTTCTGGCCCGGAGGTACCAGCCAACCATCTCCAGCAGCACAGCCTTCCCCTGGAAAGTGAGTTGGAAACACTAGGGATTTCTGACTTGCTATCACCTCACGCAAATTACATCTTATCAAAGAAGCACTGAGGTACATAATACAATTACTCAAAGAACAATTTGCGGGTGCCAGAGACGGTATTTTACATATGCCACTAAATTTACAGTTTCAGACCAAATATTGTCAGTGAGCACCGATCTCATGCTCCCCCTCCTTGGGGGTTTTGATTCCTTCCTCCTACTTCTTTTCGCCCGAGTCTCACAGAACGTACAGCTGGGATCAACGCCAGGCTGAGGAGCTCCTGGAGAGAGGAATGGCCAAACAGGAGCCCTGGCAGCAGCCACGGGGAGAGAACCCCGGGGGAACCAGCTCCTGCCTCCCCAGAGCACCCAGAGAATGGAACAGGGCAGTTCAGACTCTGGATTTCACTGTCCTCCCACCTCTGGGCAACCCAGAGCAGTAATATATCATAATATATAGAACATCTAGATATATAATATTACTGTTGTATTACTATGCTGTATAACATATCTATTATATGTGTGTGTATATACCTCTATTATCTCTATATTTTTCATATATACACACACACACAGAACTATACATCTGCAGAACATGCATATATTCTGCATTGCTTAAAAATGAGGACAAATTGGTCCTTGCACTCACCAAACCAACCCGACCTTTTGAACCTTTGAGGTCCATTTCATAAGCAGGACCCCAGGAACTGAAGCCACCTCATTTCAGGTAACAATACGACACCAGTTCCCCATCCCAAGGACCTGTCGGCCACCATATGCTGCTCGGTGTGGTCACAGTTCAGGACAGACAACCTCACCTTCTACACCTCTTCTGCTGGTTAATTATAACCATAACTTCCAGATTTTCATCTATCTATTTATCCAGATTTATATACATACAATGACCTTATTTACCTAGAAAGGGTGTTGTGTAGACTAGTAAGCAAACATTTGATGAGTATTATCTGAAACTTAAATGTTATTACTAATAAAAATGTCAGCTTGAAAAATCAATTAAGTCCCATGGAACCAGATCCTCAGCAGAGATGAATCGGTTTATTTCTGTGGAAGTCAATGAAGATAAACTAATTTACACAGCTGCTAATGCCATCCACATTTCTGAACAGTAATAAATAGTCTGGTCTTTCCTTTATTTAAACAAAAGTGCATTACTTGTTTAAAAAGAAAAAAGCCTTGCTCTAACAGCTACTGAGCTTTTTGCCTTTTTCTTTTTTTTAAACCAATAAGCCGAAACGGTTTTCTGAATGCTTTGCCCTGTATCACATCAACTACACTTGACACAATCCTGCAGAAATTCATGACAAAAAGGCAAAAATGCATCCTACTTTGTGCTCTGCTCAGAAATCCCCACTTACATCTTTTCCTTTGTTCTCAGACATTCCCACTTACATCTTTGAATTTAAAATGTTGTAACTTTCAAGTGATCCCTTTTTCTGCCGCCTGGGCAGAGCTGTTCTGACACAGGGCAGTGGCAGGAGGACGGGGAAGCTGCTGTGGGCACAACTGTGGGAAGTCTTGCACAGTAAAATATAGAGATTCATTTTTTATCAAGCAGTCCCTTTTCTAACTAATTTGTGGACTGGGAGACGGGAGCCTGGGTAAAGGAGTCCTTTCTGCAAGGACCCCATTGGGGCAGCCAGGGTGGCAGGGGAGAAGGAGGAGGCTCTGCAAGGAAAGAGTCTGACAAAGACTATCTCATGTCACAAATTAAAATCTGATTAAACCTCCCACATTTTATGGCCCCATGAGGTCTACCGCACAAGTATTTCATGCCTATTTTACAAGCCCTGAATTACAAACACTGACAGGGTGATTTAAGAGGACAAACACTAAATGCTGCACTGCCCATGATGAACCAGTGTACATCCCGACAGAAGACATTAATTTACGAGAAACAGCAGAGCTCAGGCAGAGAGAGATCACCGTGATTTGTCCTTCCTGGGGGCTGCAGTTTATGTTCTTAGTCCTCAGGACCAAGCTGGTCCCAGTCCCACAGTTGGTTCAGAGCCCTCAGTTCAACAATAAATTATTAGACAGAGCAGAAGCCAATGGTGCTGAGCATCACCCCAAGTGTCCTTATGGATCACAAACCCAACCCCAGCCAGGGTTACATCAAGCCTTCATTTCCAGAAAACGTATTTCCTTTCTGCTCTCAATATTTTATAGAAACTTCAGTGTACCATAGCATAAATATTTAATTACAGGTTGCTAAAGAAAACATGGAAGTTTATGAAAATCTCAAGGTAGCGCGCAAAAAAATCCCATTTGCTCCATTTGATAGTCAAAGAAGCCACTAGAAAATTGATGGCAAGATGTTATCGTGAGAGCACTCTCATGATGCTGCTCAGGACGAATTGAATTCTCTCTCTCTTCAGGAACCTGCTTCTGGAGACCCCCAAGACAGGATCAAAGTACAAATGGCCAAGGACCCAGCCCTGCAGGGGGGCTTCCCCCTTGGTGACCCAGCTCCTCCATGGGGGATCACTCCCCACCACACAGAGCCCAACAGCCTCACTGCCTATTGACTTCAGAGCTCTTTGGATAAAGCGCTGGCTAAAAAAAAAGTAAGAATTAAGGCCAGCCCCATTGCTCTACAGCTCGGTTACAGTTGAAGTGAAATGTGGTGTCAGGGCCAGGAAGGGACCCTGAGGTCTCCCCTGTCACATCCATCCTGTGTCTGCCTCGAGCATCTGTGAGATGTTCATCACTGTATTTTTAAGAGACATAATAAACATATAATAAATAATAATAAACATATAATAATTTTTTTATTTCGCCATTTGGAAGTTGAGAATGGGTCTAATCATGGGAAAGAATAATTAAGTCTTTGCATTGAAGTCTCGAGGGAGGTGGAGACGAGGATTTTACCACATTTATCACACCTATACATGGCCTCCACTTGGCAATGGGAGCTTTAAACTGGGCTTAAACTCTTCAGTGGGCTACAGCACAAGTTAATAGTGGCTGCTACATATTATTCATGATCTTTAAACTACAATCTTAACATGAGGCAATTATCAACACACAGAGATCTAGAATAATTAGCACATCGTTACTAATGAAACAGGGTCATCAAATAAAAGATACAAGACAATTATATTACACAACCATACGGCATGGAAAATCTATAGAAAATTAGCAAAGACCAAGAAATGATGAGACCGACTGGAACTCCAGTGATGTAATCACAGTCAAACAAAGCAAATGTCACCGCTCCTCCTTGGGGACAGCGGGAGAGTCACTGGCTGTGATTGGACTCTGCGTTGGGAAGCAGCACCCTGTGATCTCCATCATCCTCTCCCTGGCACGACCTGCACCTCCCGGAGCCCATCACACACAGGAAACAAATCGATGAGGAAATTAATAATTACCAGCTTCTAAGCAAATTCCCTGAGCACGCAATTATTTCACCTTGAAACGCTCCAGAGATATCAAAGACAAGATGGAGAACAAAGCAGTTAGCGAAAATTGTACAATCAAATAATTATTTATACTGTAATTGGCACTCAGAAAAAGACATGTACGCGGGACTAGGTAGGCAGGGAGATAATTCTGGTGTTACAGAGACGGGCAGACACGTGAGCCTGGTACAGAGCCACAGACCCAGGGCCGCTCATCCATTCCCTCCTCCGCAGGCTCCTGCCCACATCCCATTTGTTTTGCTCATTAGGGAGCAGCCAAGCGGAGCCAGGCTGAGATCAGCTGTCGGCACCGCACACCGGGCAGAAAGGATTGCTGCTATCTCAGGATACGCTTCACTGAGGCTTCTGCAGAGAGGAAACTCCACAAAACAAGAAGATAAATCATTCCCAAGTGCGGGAAGCGGGAGCAAGGGGTGGATGGGCTTTCCCCGCATCCCTCATGGGGCTGCACCCACCCAAAAGCAGCTCCTGGGGAGTAGGAAGTCAGGTGCCAGGTGCCAGTGGGCTGGTGGGCAGCTTGATGAGCTGGCCATGGGTGCTAGGCATGGTCCTCAACTCCTGAGCGCCCGCACTGCCCAGCACACCCTCCCCAGCGAGCGAACATGGGCTCAGAGTCGGTTCTCCGTGTGCGGCCCCGCTGCCTGCAAGGGAACGAGCCCAGTGTCTGTGGTCCAAGGGGTCCAGCATCCTCTGATCAGGTGTCAAGCTTTGCTGTCTTCAGTGCTGGGCAAAAAGCATAGAACAAGCTAAAAACCCATCTCTACACCCTGGATACAGCTATGCTGCTTGTGGGATGGACCCAACGAGGGGGATCCACAGAGCCCTGTCTGGGGAGGTGCCCCCCAGCCCAGCAGTGGCCAGAGCTCCAGGGTCCAAACTCCTCCAAAATCAGTGTTTCTCCACTGACTTGGGTGAATGGTGAATTCAGACCCTAGAACTGCACCCCAAATGACTTGGGGCATCCAAAGGGGTAAAGATTTACTGATGTGCATGCAAACACAAACAGAGACCTCAAACCCCACTGTTCCAGCTCTCTCCAGGGAGAGCAGGAGCACAACCTGGTCACATCAGCTCTCCATGAAACAAGACCAAAAAAAAACCCCCAAAAAACAAAAAAAGGAGAAGAATCCACCTTTAGTGCACAGGTTTGCATCTGCCAAGTGTCTGCATCTCCCCCACCTTACACCAGTTATTGCACTGGCATCTCCTGCACCTTACCCAGCAGGGGCTGCAGAGATTCTGTACGGGGGCTGTACAATTCTGAAGCAGCTCCCAGGCCATGGCCACGTTACAAGTCAACGTGCAGAGAGCAGGCTCTCAACACAACCCCCGGGTCCCAGCGCTCAGGTAATCGTAAATGGACCATCTCGGGTTTGGTGTGAGAAGAACGTGGAGTAAAAGCAAACTGGGAGTTTGGAGGCCCTGGGCAATGCTGGTGGGGAGTCTCCCACAGCAGAGAGCACATCGCTGCTGGCAGTCTCATCACCCAGATATAACCCAAACGCAGCTTTTAAAGTACTCCTGATGCTACCTGGGCAAGTATAAATCCATACCAACACTTGTGTGGATGCAAGAAGCACCTCTGCAATAAGGCAGGTGGGTGGATGAAAGCAATAAATGAACACAGACCACAAATACCGTATCCAGCTCTTCCTAAAAGGCTGCTTTTACCGGATTTTGTTGGCTTGTAGAGCCACTTGTGCATCTCCCCCTTCTCCCGGCTTCCCCGTGCAGCCTCCAGCCGAGAGCTCTCCCCCAGCTCACTAAGTGCTCTTGGCAGCACTGCCCCCCCCCAGAGACTCCAGCTCCTCTCACATGCTCTTTTTTGCGGTGAAAAGAGGAGGTAAAGCGGAGCCAGTAAACACAGACGGGGCACGGGGTGGTGCTGGCAGCTGCCATAGCACGGAACACATGGGGAGAATTACAAAGCCCCTGTGTTTCACTCAGGGGAAGCGCCCATAAACCCAGGGAGGGACCGAAGGTGCGTTATTGGTGAGGATCGTCGGCTCATGGGGGGATCTGCTGCAAGAAAGGAGCAATTCCGTTTGGCCCATGGAAATCCCTGCTGCCCCCCAGGTCCTCCATCCTTTCTTCTTCCCTTAACACCATCTTTTTTCACCTCCCTGCAAGCAGGAAGGTGTTGGCACCCATAAAAATGGAAACACTAAAAGGCTGGTGGAAACTGGGAGACATACAACTGCAGACAGGCTGGAAACACCTCCACCAGGCTGGAAACACGTGCAGGACTGCAGGGCCCCAGGCATCCTGTGCGGGAGTCAGATAAATCACAGGCTGAGAGATCTCTGGGAAATGACTTTATGGAGGACAGGCAGCAGGAACGATGGCAGGACGGGGCTTCTGGCACAGGGGAGGTGACGAGTGCGGGAACCACAGCGTGATAATGGACTCCCCTCCCACAGCAAAGGGCATCGAGCAGAGGAGCTGAGAATCCCATTACGTGCATATAC
Source organism: Tringa tobata (assembly GCA_033628505.1). NCBI lineage: Eukaryota > Metazoa > Chordata > Aves > Charadriiformes > Scolopacidae > Tringa > Tringa tobata. The sequence continues at coordinate 159,051 of JAHREE010000391.1, read as the reverse complement.
CTGCATTATCCTGGGATGAATTACACTTGACAAAGTGCATTTCGACATCTCCTGGGCTCCTTTCAGCCCTCGCACATACATCCCAGCATTACCATAACCTACAATGCTTCCCGTGGGCAATATACTACATACATCATTCATGTTTATCATGTATATCACACTAATTCCCACAGGAGGGACAGGAATGAAATCACCCCATTTAAAGAGAAAATAAGTTTAAGAAAATCTATTCTCATTTTAGGGCTGGACCGTCACTGCTGTGTGAATGGAGTTTGCACATGTAATTATGGCAGCCATAAACATAAGTGCCCATAACCTCACGTTGTAACGAGCTCCTCTGCCCAGTGGGGCATCCCCGGGCCCGGCATCGGGTTGGCAGGGGGGGCATCGAGGACAGGTGGGTCCCACAGGCACCCCCTGGACGTGCCGGGCAGGCGTGCGAGCATCACGCTGTGTGGGCACCACCCCGCACACAGCCCCCCCGCCGGGGCAGCTCTGCCTTTCAGGGGCTCAGGGCTGGAGATGAAGTCATGGCACTCGAGGGCATTAGAGCCATTTGTCCACAATCTGCTTCCAGACCTCGAAATGCAATTCCTGCTGCTGCCAGCTCAGCCCCACTCAAAGCCACGGGCTTCCCCCAGGGCCCAGCACAACATCCTACCACCACAATTACTGCGTGTGCTGATGCGGACTCGGGGCTGAGACACTCTTCACTCTCTTCTTCCACACATTATCTGTTCCTCTCTTTTCCCCCTCTCCTGCTACCCCTGCGTCTGCACAGGTCTCTTCATGGCAACATCAATGATCCCACATCATTTCTTCTGAACTACACAAACAAGTGATAATATAACTTGTTTTACATTGCCCCTCCTAACCGGTTTCAGAGGAATTTATGCATATAAATACGAATTATATAATTATTCAAATTACTTAATTATTCAGTTTTAAATCTCATGAATAACCCAGGTCTAGAAGACGATGGCTGCTGGGGAGAGGGGAGCGGAGGCAGCACACACTTCCCCTGCAGCAGGGCAAGATGCTCCATTTGAAACTACTGAAGCAACAGATTTGTGGGACCAAGGGGAAGGGCAGCGCCCACGCGGCGAAACTGGAGGTGGTTGCAAATACCAGACTAGTATTTATGGGAGGGAGCCTGCAGCAACGCCGTGGTGCGTGGTCTGTAGCACCACGTTTCCAGGGCAAAAGCCGCAGCAGGGCCCAGGGATGCCAGGACACGCAGCTCACCCTGCCCCTCTTTGGGGGTGGGATTTAAAATACTGAAAAACTTGAGCAAAGGAGGAAACCGAAGGGCCGGATGCAGGAAGCAAGCCAAAAATTTAAGAGGCATTATTACAAGTCTGTTGATATCCTCAAAAATCTTTTTCAGCATAAGGTCTGCTGTGCTGCTTGTGGCCTTCCTCGAATACCAGCTAACAGGCACTGATCTGTTTTTTTATATCCATTTGTCCTGAACACTCGCTTGGGTTATAAATGCAAATAAAAATAGAAGTAAAAGGAGAAATAGTTCCCCAGCTGTTAAACAGAGGACGTGTTCACCTCGATGGCATTGACCTGAGCTTGTCCGATACGCCATTTCTGAGCCGAGGAGTAACGCAACGTCCCCAGTCTCTCCCTGGGGACACCAGGACATGGACCGTGTCCCACGCAAGACAAGGCACAGGCTCTCCTGTCCCCGAGCCCTGGGGACACCAGGGGGGCCCCAAGTGCAAACGCACATCACCCCATCACAGCCAGCACATTTCAGGTGCGTCTGGAAAAGGTACTTCTGCAGGGACCACATGTGCTCCAGGAGGAGGAACAGACACCACGGGGCAGCTGACACTATGGAGCGTTAAACACAGGCTATAAACAAAGCCCCTTCAGTGCTGCAGGGAACGAGAAGAGCACAGCCCTGCCACAGCCCGTGGAAAGCCTGGCTGCAGAAAGAACGAGGCATCGAAGGTTTTCTAGAGCAAATCCTTGCTGGGTCTTTTCTGCAGTCAAAAATCAGATTATTGTGAAGCATTTCACAGACACACACGGCGTGTCTCCCACCAGCTGTTATTGCGTGACAGGTCCCTCATGCAGAGGGAGACAGTAACGTGTCAGGACACCCAGAGCTGCCATCGAGAGCAGAAGTGTCACCAATGGTGGCTGTGCCCAACCTCTCCACACAGAGAGGTGCCCGCCGGAGCCTGCACCATCCTGCCTTGCTGGGGACCCGCCATCCCCTCCTGCACCGTCCCCGCAGCCTGGGAAAGCAAAGGGGCTGAGAAATACACACGTATAGCCCAGCAGCTGACAAAACACGTGTGTGCCAGCTCTCAGCCATGTCCCTTCACGTGTGTGGCTGTTCCCAGCCAGAGGGAACAGCGCTGGTAACGACCACGGCAAACCGGAGACTGCCCCATACGCGACAAACCCCACTTTCCCACTCACTCACTCTCCCACCAGACCAGGGGCAACGGCGATAAATTAAAAGCCAGTGACTGACATTACAGGGCTTGTTCTGGGTGTGCAGCTGCAGGAGCCGAGGCGAAGGGAACACACACAAATACTGTAATTGGGAGGTGCTTGGCAGTCGTCAGCGCTATCGACTGAGAGGCAATTGCTGTTTAAAAATTAATTTTTTAGTTGTTGTTATTACTCTATTGTTATGCCCTTTTTAATGTCAGAATGAGGAAAACAGGGGATTACCTCGCGATGCTCCCTCACTAGGGAAAACGCAGTTTAAATGCGGACGAGCGTGTGGCTCCAGCACCCACTCTTGCTTCACCAGGCGTCCCCCAGCAGCTCATGGGCCAGGCTGACATCCTCCACCCAAAGTCCTGTGCCACCTCATTCATTTTCATCCTTTTCAAACACAACTCTACTTCTCCATTGCCACCAGCCCGGCCACCCACAAGCCCATCATCGAGGGAACAACATCCTGTGCAACCGGCTCTAGGTGGACCTACTTTCAGGGGAATTGGACTAGATGATCTCCAGAGGTCCCTTCCAACCCCACATCATCCTGTGATTCTGTGATCCCTGTCACCACATGCACCTTTCAGCTGCTTCCCCATTGTCCTTGATTCCTCCCAGGTCATTAAAATCACAGCTCTTGGCTCAGTTGCCAGATTCTTTCACTTCCACCTCAAACCCTCAGTCTCAGTCATGGCCACCACACTCCACTGAGCCTCTCCTGACCCCCCGATGCCCACAGGGGAGGACACGTGTCTGTCTTCCCTTTTACTTAGATGTTCTGAGAGCTCCTCTCCCTCCCCTAAACCCCACAGATTTACAGGAAATCTCTCCTGCAGCCCATGATTTGAAGAATCCTCTTCAACACCTTTGTTAGCTTTCCATGCAGTTCCCAGCAAACTGCCTCATTTGTCTATGCTTTTCATTTGTTTCTGCATAATTATGTGCTGGTGGCTGAAATTAATTAGTGGTTCTGTGTTGATGATTCACAGATGCACCTTTCAGCTCCAGACACTTCTCCTTCAGTTCAAGCCCCAGTTTCAGGCTCCCCCGCTCCCAGCCCCGTCAAGGTCCGTCCTTCAGGTCAAGTGAACACTGAGGAGGTCTCTCACTCTCACCACATTCTTCACACAGTTCTCTCCATCACTGCTCAACACCTCGACCACGCGAGTAACACAGGTTCACACTCTGGGATCACCCTCAGCTGGGGTGTCCCTGTGTCCCCACGTCCTGGCCACATCCACACCTCGCCAGCTCTTTACCCCCATGATTAAATCTCTCTCCTATTTCCCAGTAAAAAAAATTCTCATTCCCATAATTGCAAAACTCTTCTTCTCTGGATGTTTTACCTTCCTGCAGGTCACCAGGAGATCCCAGGAAAGGTCATACCCCCAGGCGGCACTTCAGTCATGTCACCCTGCAAGCCCTTCCTCTGCCTCCTCTTCCTCACAACCATCAGCCGCTGCTTTACCTCCTTCTTCTCGCCTGAATCGGGGCTCACGGGTGTCTTCCCAGAGACCCTCGTGGGAAGGGCAGCCTCACCAAGGCTACTGGAAACAGCCTCTCATACCACAGCTAGAAGTAGTGACCGCTCTTGGGAAGGAGCTCCACAGCCCACACTTATCTCTGCAAATACCCAACATTCCAGCCTTCAGGAGTTTTGCGCTGGGGACCATCAGCCAAGTTCTCATAATTCTGGTTGTCACCACTCACAGAAAGCAACAGAGAGAATTGCAGGCTCCAAGACAACCCACTCAAAAATTGTGTGCGTGGGCAGGGGGGAGGTTGTCTTTGCATTTATCCCATGCAAGTAAAAGAAAAGTTAAGCTTTGGCATATTTAGCTAACCATGCATCTAGAGAGCAGCATCCAGAAAGAAGTAAAAATATTAAAAAAAAAAATCGAGTTCTTCATGCAGCAGAGGAGGAGGAGACCATAAGCTGCACTGGGTGGCTAAGGACACTGGGAAAGAGAAGGAAGGGAAAACTGCAAATGGCAAAAGGGATTCTTGAATGATGCCTGTTTCTTGTAAAAATTAAAAAAAAAAAAAAAAAAAAAATCAATCTCTTCCAACACTGACTGTTTTTGGACTCCATGCTGTAAACAGGCTCATAAATGCACCAGATGCCTTTTTCTCTGCTGTCCCCACTCATTAGGAAGCTGTAGCCCCCCGGGAACAGAACTGCCATAAGTAAATGATGAGAGAACATATTGCTCGGTGCCAGTGTTCACCTTTTTCCAAGATGGAAATAATCACGGACATTTTGATTGTTAGGGTGAGAAAACCGTTAATGATGTGTTGATGAACATGAAATTAATTTTCCAATACATTTCCTACAAACTGTTTCTTTAGGAATTTTGCTCAGAGCCCAGAAAAGCAGCTTTTAAAGAGCTACCATTAAATATCGACTGCTGCACTGGGATCCTTATAGAAAACGCGTTTGGGCAGTATTTTCCAGGGCAGGTCGAGGCAGGTGGGTAATTTCTGGGAAGAGAAAAGCCTTTTCTACCCCAGTAAGGAGGAGGGGGAAGGGGGGCAGAGTGAACTGGTTGCTGTTTGTTGTTGGTTTTTCCCCTTTCCCAGAAATGTCAAATAAAGCCCGAGGACTGCAGTTTCCCAAGCTGGGTCAAGCAGAGAGTGCAAATTCAGTAGCGCAATAAAATATCCTCCACTGCACCACAGGGGAAAGAAGGAGTAAGTCAACTGGGAGGGGGCAACAAACACGTGCAGAGGTTACTGTGGGACCAAAAAGCTCATAGGAGAAGGAAAAGAGGACAATGAGGTGTATGACATGTGGTGCCCCAGGACACACTCCCCCCCCCCCCCCCAGTGAGCAAGTACGATTGGAGCAAATGTAATGACAAAGGCTTAAGCAGCACTTAAAAAGGAGCATAAGAAACGTGGTCTGAGAGGATGAGAAATTGAACTTTAAGCCCATAAAGTAGTGCCCAACCGTATCCGTGATGCAGCCTCGGCCATCCCCCCTCTGCAGCAG
>JAHREE010000391.1:135911-153524 GCA_033628505.1 Tringa tobata | reverse complement strand
GAAATTGAATTTTAAGCCCATAAAGTAGTGCCCAACCGTATCCGTGATGCAGCCTCGGCCATCCCCCCTCTGCAGCAGTGGGTGCAGGCGGATGGTGATGCTCAAGGGGAGGATGCTGCCAGCAGCCCACAAGGTGACTGTTTCCTGGAATTACTATGAATTCCCCATATTAAAAGACATTCCCAGTATTGATAGAGAAAAGGAGTGGTCTGAACAGGGAGCAGAACAAAGTTGAGCAACACACTCCCAGTGTAAAGCAGATGTTCTCCACACAGACCAAAGCCAGGTACTCTGCATTTCTGTCTCCTTCTGAATGAGAAAGCACCAACTTAACAACAAAACCGACAGACAAATAGCTCAAGAATAATGCAGTTATCCAATATAATTTGCACTACACGCTGCAGCTAGCATGTATTATGTTGAGGGATTGCCAATTCCCCGATTTTCCAGGCTTCTTAAGCCCATAATAAAGAGCCCATGTCAGGGATTTCATCGCCCGCAGTCAGGGGCAGAAGCCATTCTTCCCGGCTGGCTAAGGAGGTAAAACACAGTGATGTGTTTCTGCAGTATATGTCACTGGAAAACACACATCTTTGCTGTAAATAAAGGCCCATGGAGCGGTACATCAGCAATCCCTGTTCAAAATCCAGCAGCATGAAGGAAATGGCTCAATCCATCAATTTATAAGAGAATGTTAGAAGCCTTGGTCTCCTCAGCCCGGTTTCAGGCGAGGAGATCCACATCACCCCCAGATCTGGAGGAGATGCACCACCTTCTCTTGAGGGTGAAGGCAGCAGAAGTTGGGACAGTTGGGACTCGGCTTCTCCACATCAGAGACAAAAATAGCAGGAGTTGGGGACAGACCTGGCTTGTGCTTGTCTTGCCATAGGCACCAGTGCCAGGTAAGTCTAAAGCAAACACCAAACATGACCACTGTGGACCACCATGATCTTCTCACCCCCCGCTTCCCTACACACCCCCTGGACCCCCTTCCCCTCCCCTGCCAGCAACACCAGGGTGGATCCGCACCCAAAGAGGAGAGGTTACTCTGGTTCTATGTGGGAGAAACTCTGCATTTCTCTTTCTACACTATAACTTTTTTCCTCCTTTTCCCTGAGGCTCCTACCCACTTACACATAAAATTCCTTTTCTGTCATTTACAGTTTATGATCCGATTTTCAATTCTCCCCAACACAGAAATACTTGCGATAAAGGGTGGGGCAGAGACAAGTAACCCATTAATATCAGGAGCTGAAATGCTTCCCATTCTTTCTTTTCCAAATACTGATAGATACCAGCTACAATACATTTTGTCCTCGTGTACCAACCAAAAATACTGGGGCATGACATTTATTTTCATGTAATACAAACAGTATATGGAGGAGGGCGAAACAACCAGATTCATTTTGTACTTTGGATTCAATTTAGTTTAAATCATTATCTGTCCAACACCACTACTCTCTTCTTTTAAATAATCATACTAAAAACATGGAAAAAATCCCACTTTTTCCTTTAAAATTAAAATTCAGTGATGATACACACTCAGCAGTAAAATGGCTTAGTTTTGCTCATCATCACCAAGAAGCATTTGAGTGACAGAGTCAAGTTAAAGAGCCCTGATTAGCACATGAAATAACACTTCAGGCAGTATTTTTCCAAAATATATTGGGCCTAAATTGCTGGCATTAGTATCATTACCGTCCTCCAAGCCACATTGTCTTAAAAATCAATGCACCGTTTTCAAACGAAACTGGGCGATTCCAAGTCGACAGCCTGAGGACCGAAAGGAACTAGGAAGGAAAAAAGAGAGAGTGGTGGAAAAGCACCTCTCCTCCCCTCCAGTCTCTCTGAAGGAACTTCATAAGCACAGCAGAGCGCAAGGAAAAAAAGGGACCTCACTCAGTTTTACAGATATTTAAAGCCTGTTGTTCCTGACAGATTACCATACTTTAAAATAAACGAGATCAGATGCGTTCAGCTGAGCTGCATCCCATAACACCCAGAGCTTTTAGAGCTGGCCTCAGAGCATGCCCATTAAAACTCCATCACATAATTACCATCAATTTGGTTGCAGGTAGAGTTTTAACCTCAGACTGCATAATTTGGGGGAAAATTCAGAATCCAGCTGTAGCTTCTTACTTATTAAGGGCATTTTAATAGTCTTTTCTGCAGCCTCACATGCTCCCACTTGTGTTTCCTGGATATTGATGGGTCGGAGCCTGCACGGGCAGAGCTCAAGCGCTCTGCCTTTGGTCCTCACACCTGTAGTTTTGTGTTGATGACATCCAACCTGGACAGAGAGAGGACTCAGTGCCAGCAGGAACACTTCATTATTAATTCCAGCTGGGCTTTTTCATTCCACTAGTCCAGATCCACATCGGGAGCTTCTGTTTCACCAAAGAAAAGTCTGACACTGTGCTGTCCCCATGGTGGGACACAAGAGCTCGGTGACCCTGGGACACAGCGTTACCCCCCTCATCCTGCCCCTCTTGCTCCCCAAAGGGCCACACCAACCCCACGCAGAGTTGTCTCCCCTATGCTGCTAGAGTGGCACTGGTTTTATGGAGACATATCACAGGGTCCCATTTTAATTTCAACATGTGGATCAAATAATTGTTTGGATTTTAATATTGAGTCTATGTTTCAGTGATTTGCATTTAAATGCATTGTCAGAGAACTTCCAGAAATCTTTAATAAGAAGACTGATTTGCATTTTAATGTGCACTTAAAGAATTTCAGGAAATCTTTTCATGTGCATAGTGTTATCCGAGCAATGTTTGCGGGGGGGAAGTGAGAGCTGCCAAATTGCTAAGTACAATGCTAACAAAACTACTTTTTTTTTTTGAGCCAGCCCGGCTGTGGCAGCCTCTGTTTGGAAGGAAAGACGTGGTTCACGGGAGGAGCTGGGACGGCGGTGGTGAGAGCTGGGCTGGTGCAGAGGAGGCTGAAGAGCAAATGACCGGGGGCTGAGCCACCTCCCAACTGAGAGCACTTGGGTGAAGCCCGAGCCTGGTGGGCAGAGACCTGCAGAGGGACTGGGAGCTGCAAAGGACCATTTGCTGGAGCTCACAGCAGCTTTATAAATTATTTATCTGGGTAACGTCTCACTTCAGCCATCCGGCAAGCTAAGGAACCAGCAGCTTGTCTGCTGTGTCAAAAATGAAGACAGACAAAAGTGTGATTTCTTTGCTGTTCTCCTCAATAAAATGAATATTTTAACCTCCCTGTGACTCTCCCTATCTCTTTACAGCACATTGTGGTGTCTAAGCTGCTGCTATATTCATGCCTCCAGGTTACAGGGCAACCCTCCTCTCTTCTAATCAATCCAGAACCACTTACAGCCATCAGATTGTCGGGGAAAGGAAGCAGAAAGGCTGGGTAGAGCTTCTGAGAATAAGAAATAGAGTAAGTCTTCACAAAAGCTAATAGCAAAGACAAACTAAGACAAAAAAGGAAGAGAAAAAACCCTCACAAACCCCAATCCTCTCACTCCAGCCAGAAACTCTCACTGAGGCACAGCCCAGAAGCTCCCCCTCTAAGCTGATATAAGAGCAAGTCCTTTCTTCCATCTGCAATAGCAGCAGAGAAACAGCTCCTGTAGCTTGGGCTTTCTTATGAAAGATTCATATGCATTTGTAGATTACTTTAACAGAAAACCAGGTTTCTACACTGTTCAGGTTCTTTACGTTCTCACCCAAGCACCAAATACACTCAGTACGCAGAAGAACTCTGCTGATCATATAGTTAAATCATACATTGAAATTTAAGTTTCAAGTGTGTTTCTAGGTTATGAGAAGAGACACAGGCGCTCCTCCCCACAACAAATACTTAAGGTAGATTTATCTTTAAAATAGACCAGTCCAAAAATTCACACAGAAGTGCTCAAAACACCCAAGAAGCCCCCGTTCCAACCACAGCCCCTTACCTTCACCTCTCCAGCACACACACACCTCCACAAGGACTTCCCCCTGCTGCTTCCCCCCCCAGGTAAATGTGCCTGACTTCAAATCTCAGCTGTGGCAAATAGAGAAAGCTGGGCTATAAGTGGTAGTAGGGGCTGTTTCCAATAAACAGATGAAGACAGGCTCATCACTAGCAACAAGTGGAGTAGCTTAGAGACTATCATGAGATTAAAATCAGCTCTTTCAGGCTCTAGAAGTTACCAGCAGCTCAGGCAACGGCAGTGGAATGCAGGAACACTGTCTTGCTGCTACACAAATGTGAGGCTGAGGCATTTATCAAAAATAAATGACTACAGGAAACAAAGACACTTATTTTTAGCAGACAAGTCACTCGCTGACAAGGCTCTGTTCGGTTCCCATAACTTCACTGTACCCAGTAGCTTGGGGTCTCACCGTCTCCCCAGTGGTGCCAGCGCTGCTGCTCCCACTGCGAATGCTGTGAGCACAGACCCCTTCTGAGCCAAAAGGGGAACCAAAGAACTCAGATCCAGCCTCCTCAGCCTCCCCTCCCAGCCTGAGCTTTGCTAAAATACAGAACGCTCCTGTCCGGTGCACAAGAGAGAGATGTGCAATTGAAAGGTGCCCTCCCACACGCGTGCTGCCCTCCATCACCACGCTCCCCCAGCCCTGCTGACCCCCCTGGTGTTTCACAGCGCATTCCAAAGTTGAAAAACTGCAATTAGCCAAGTGGAGACATATGCAAGGAGACAGCACAATAATTAGTGAAAAGCAAACTGGATACTTCAGAGTTTAAATTATCTATCGCGTAATTGGTGCACAAGTAGGAATATTTGTTTGTTTACCCTCTATGGGGTCACCTACTGCTTCCCCCGAACAAAGCTGCCATGGATTTTAAATGGGACAGGCTTCTGCTGCCTAAGCCAATTATTTTCTCACCAGAGATCAGAGCATCAATAAAAATGAACAAATAAGCCAGTTTTCGATCAGCTGAAATATTGGTTATGTGGGATTTTTATCATATTCTTTATTGCAATAAACATAAACAGAGGATCACATATGCACCAGCGCTGCCAACTCTGGGAATTTTTCTGAGTGTTTCCTGACAGCTGATGTTTCCCCTCTCCCCCCTCTGGGGACAGGCTGCTTCTGGTTCAGGGCAATTTCTGTGGCTTTTTTTAATGTAAGTAATAGTGTTGACGCAGGGGTTGCAGGAGACACCTATAAGGTGATATCTCAGGGCTGGGGAGGGCTTTTTAATCATGTCAAAGACAAGGCAGCTGCTTCATAGCCACTGGTGATCTAAGCAACTGCTCCCAGTTTGCCCAGCAAAACCAGCCAGGAAAAGGCTGATACCCCAGTGACAGGGCACATGGCTCACTCCTGTCAGAAAATCCAAGAGGGGCAGCAGGTGAGAGGGGTCCTTCTGCCCTGTTTTGAAGATCTGCTAATCTGTACCAGAGCTCCTCTCTGGGCAGCCAGCGATGCCTTCTCAGGGAACACCATTCTCAGGCAACTGGTCATCAACACCCAGATACTGAGGGGCAAACAGAGTGACAAGACAGGCTTTGTCTCGTCCCATATCCAAACAACAGCTCCAAACACAGGGAAACCTTTCTTTGTTGTAGAAGCTCTGTATTTCAAGTGAATTTGGGAGTTTTGAACAAATACACCCATCATCTGGCACATTGCTGTCAGGGGGTGCAATACACACCAAAGAGAACTCCAGCTGTGAAGGCTGGAAACAATTTAAAGGTCTTATTGAAATCATTTTACTAATGCTGGTGAACGGGCACAGCGATCCCTCCCGTCCCACAGTCACAAAGAGCTTTATGCATTTTCACTCGGGTCTGATGGTTGTACCTGTCAGCTCCAAGGGCTGATGAGCAGGGGCTCCTCTGATGGGTTCAGTCTCCTTTGGGGACATACGGGACATGTCCCTGTCCTGCAGAAGGGAATTGCTTCGTATGAGGTTCTATCCAGGTGGACGTGTTCAGAACAGATCAGTGAGAACGTGAATCCTGTACATCCAAACAGCTTTTGGCAAACTGTGTCTTTATGAATTTATCAAACCTGGTCTGTCCCTCTGAAGGGGCTGTGTCGCCGCGTGCCAAGGGAGCACAGAGATGATGGGGTGTGTTACGACAGACGGAGATAGGGCTGAGCACTTCAGCACACACGCAGGCGGTGCCTGGCTGGTGTTTTCAGATAGGGGTAAAAGAAAATGCTTTAGATAGACACAGGGGGAGCAGCCCTTCCCAAAAGGCTCTTGAAACGGCCTGACTCAGGCCATACCTACGTACATGTATACATATATCTATATCCATATCCATGGCCTGACCTAGGCCGTGCACACGTATGTGTATCCACACTTAGGGCATTGCCTCGGAAAACTGATGACCGTGCTCTAGCCCTGAGCACTGTTTACATAAGCAGTAAGAAGTACAAACAATAAGATACCTAATAGTCTTATGCAAAGCTGTTTTAAAGGAAATACGATTTTTCCCAATGAAACATTCTTAAAGGTTTAACTTAATCTGTTCCCTTCAGTTACTTCATCCCTTGGGAATAAGCACATTAAAACACTGACGATCTGTACAAGCAAGCAAAGGCATTACGATGCCATTATCAATACAAAGCAATTTAAAATGCTTCCAATATTTAGAGAAGAGCTACAGCATGATTGCAAACAAAATCTCTGATCACTTTTTCAAACAATACTTAATCTCTCCTATAGCCATGGCTCTCTAAAAGCTGGATCTGCAAACAAGAAGTACGGTGTGTAACCGAAGTTGTCACCGCAGCTGAGCAAACACATTCTAGTGAATATTTTACTTATTAAATTTCACATTTTTTTTTTTTGGAATATGTTCAAAGTCAGGTCACAGATCTTGCAAACATCTTCATTACTGATATTTTTTGCTGGGTTTCTCCATGCAGTGGAGAAACCTGCCAGAGTCAGGTGCAGGAAATTTGGGTACAGGAAGGTTTCTCTCTCTCAGCCGCTCCCCACCAGACTCGTGCTCCAGACCCTTTCCCAGCTCCGTGTCCCCTCTCTGCTGGCAGCCCGGGCCCCTGCTCTGTGCCTCCCCGCTGCCATCAGCTCCCCAGCAGGTAACCAGAGAGAAAACCCACATTGTCTAAAGCCCGGAGGCAGCTGGAGGATGCGAGGGAGCAGGTTGTTCTCGGACTCGGTGTTGTAATGTTTTCCCATGAAATATTCATCTCCCATCCCCGCTCGCCCTCTCTCCATTAGCACTCAAGGGTCCCAGCAGAGGGGAGGGGACACGTGCCCCTCGAGGAGGCCGTGCAGGGCAGCCCTGGTGCTGCACACAGCCTCCCAAAGTAGCTCAAACACCTCTGGCTATGGCACGGGCTTCTCGGTCAATGTCAGCCCATCCAGGATAATTATGGAAAATACTAATTATCAGAAATAGGTGGGAGGGCAATTTCTGGCACTCCAGGGGATCCCAAAAGCCCTTTCTGCGTCAGTGTGGCTGCCCCAGCACGAGGGGACATGCCAGCCCCGTGGGGATGAGACATCTCACGGCCTTTGGAGATGCGCTGTAGTGGTACCCTGTTCCCACAGGCTGCTGGGGTGCCCCTGCAGCCCCCCAGCCAGCCCCAGCCATCTCTGCTGCTCCCTCCAGCCCAGCCACCAACAAAACCCTTCACGTTTTCCGCCACAGTTTCATGGGAAACAAAAAAATTGGGACCGAATGGGGACCTGGGGAGACGGGGTCCCTGGGTGCTAGGTCCCTGCTGCGGGAAAGGACCCCCATCCCGTTCGTGCTGTGCTCCCACCCTGCTGTGATTTAAGGAGGGGAACAGTGTCTTCTAAACCACCACGGGCTTTAACGAGTGGCAGGGAGGTTTGCACATTTGCATGCGAGAGGAATGAGTAATGGCAGCAGCACGAGGGAGGAATAAACACACCTGATTATACCTGCACCTGCGACGGGCGTCCTTGCCCTCACACGTATGTTTGCATCGTCTTCTGTGGAAACCTTCCCGGCAGCCGATACTGCCAGGATGTGCGGGAGAAACACACCAAGGGCAGGTAACAAAGATTTATTTTTGCTGTTCCAGTCACTTGCTCACAGCCAGACCTCAGAAATACATCCCCTCGTTAGCAGGAACCTGCATAGGCACTTACTCGGTGATTTAACCCTTGGGAAATGTTTTCCCCAGTCTAAAGATTTCAAATACCTACAGCTTGTTTCAAATGCAGGAGGCACCGGGGCTGCCCTGCTTTCTGCACTGGGCTCTGAATTAACCACCGGCACCACGGACTGGCACAAGCTCGCCCTGCACACAGCGAACACCCCTGCCCAGCAGGAAGATCAGTGAGTCCCAGCAAACCTCACCCCTCTGGGGAGACGTTGCCAACGGCAGCCCCAGCAGGCACCAAGCGGAATCCAGGCTGGAGCACAAGAGACGTGCCCGGGACACGTGTCACCAGTCCTTCCCCTGAGCCCGTGACATGGGGCGGGAGAACCAGTACGGAAAATGTACACAGGAGCCTTACGCAAAACACTGGTGTCTTTGCATGAAAATTAGTACTATGTAGTAGGTGTAAAATATCCAGGTAGACGTTAATAATTCATAACAGTAGATTTTCATTTTTTTCTATAAAATATTAAAAGATCTTACAAATTATGATGAAAATATAACCCCATGTTTCAGGACAGGATTTGATAATACTTATCAGATCCTTACTGGTGTAAAACTGGGGTCAATCCGGATTTATTCCCGTGCAACCCGGACCAGAAACCCACCCCAGCACCCTCAGGGAGGCCGGGGGACGTGGCCCGTTCAGCATCCCCTGCACTAGCCCTTTCTGGAGCCACGGGAGGTCTTGCCATGGGACCTGCTTGCCCTGGGGACGGAGATGGGGACAGGGACAGGGACGATTGTCCCTGGGGAGGCCGGGCTGAGCACACTCTGCTGAGCTCCAGCCCCAGCCCTGTCAGGCAGCTCCTCCTCCCCACAGCTCTCGGGGAGAACAGCAACAGGTCTGCGGGGAAATAAAGGGGCCACTGGGAAGGGAACAGCAAATATTTAGAGAGAGGAGTTTTAGGCAGAAATAGGGCTGTTACAAGGAAAAAGATTATGAGAAGACTTGCACGTGTGCACAGACACACACGTGAGTGCACACACAGGGAAAGAAAAAGCAGCAAGTGGAGCAATAACAACAATAGTCAAAAAGTAATTTGTTCTTAACCTGTTCAAAATAAAAATAACTAGTGTACAAGTTCACTCCTTGGACCATCTGCATCTCATAAGCATAAGTTAAAATCCTGACACCATCTGTTCAGTGGGAATTTTAATACTCTACCAATATGCCAAATCACAATTAGGCGAGCGAGGACAGCAGCCTCCTCATTTACCAAACAACTTGCTGCCGTGTTTAATGAGGGGGGGGGGCGAAAAGCAGCCAACTTGGAGCCAAACGAATCACTGTGGAGAGGTTCCAGTTCCAGTTCCCAGCACAACCCAGTGCCCTTTGCTGGGCCATGGCGGGGGCTGTGGCTGCCTAGTCCTTCTCCACCAGGCCAGGCACCACCACCATCAGCTCTGTGGCTTCTGGTTGTCTCTGGGATGGACCAAAGAGGAGACACTGAGGTCCCAGCAAGACCCAGAGTGGTTGGAATTATGAATTCAGGGATTAGTTGGAATTCGATGGCAAAAAAATGTCTTGTGAAGTGTCTAAGAAAACCTACCTTGCTAAATTAGCCTAGCAAGATTTACACCATCTTTTAACTCATTATCACTGGAGAGGCTGTTGAAAGCCTTTGCATAATTTTTATTGGACC
The DNA here is from genome assembly GCA_033628505.1 of Tringa tobata. Classification (NCBI taxonomy): domain Eukaryota; kingdom Metazoa; phylum Chordata; class Aves; order Charadriiformes; family Scolopacidae; genus Tringa; species Tringa tobata. Next base: position 143,788 of record JAHREE010000391.1, on the reverse strand, counting down.
TAGTGGGAAAAAATCCATTTTGAAATGGAAATGAATATAATATCTGCCAAGCCTTCCTCAGTGATCTTTTTTTTTCTTAGCAATATTGTTGAGTTACAAACCATACATCATGTCCTGTGCTTCTTAGGATCAATTTCTTCAAGAAAGAAAAATAGAAACATGTTCCCCCCCGCAGGATATAAAGTGAATGAAACTGAGGGAGGGGAGGAAGCCAAAAGACTGTCAGGCAAGTAAATCTTAAAGACGTAGCACATATCCATTTTTTCCTGATCAATGGAACTACGTAGGCATGTTCATGAAATTTAATTAAGTTCTGTTCCCCAAGAAATCTCTGTGCAACGTTTCCCTGCAATTATTTATTTACTATCTGCCATGTAGCTTTTAGCTTTCATCCAGAAAATGATTGGTTTCTGCTGCATTTTCATTAGCAGGCACGCAGTGGAAAGGCTGCTTCTCAAATGGTTTGTGGGAACCTTTGTCCTTCTCTCCCTGCCTGTATGGGACTGGCTGCTTGCAAAGAAAATCTATTAATGCATTTAGATGCACTTCAAGTACGATGCCATTTGTACCAAAGCCACCAGCAAAAGTTGGAAGATAAATATACTAATGAACAAAGTTCAGTTTTGCTGCCAGCAGCTATGGAGGCTGCGGGAGCTGTGGTTTTTTCCTGTTTTCATCCGGACTTGGATCCCATTGTTGCTGGATTGCAAACACACAAACTCAAACCTCTGTGCTACAGCAGCAAATTTCTCTGGGCATGGCAGCGGGTGCACCACCAGTCACAGGGCTGGGAAACGTCTCGTGGGCAGGGAACCGCGCAGCTGCAGGCGGGAGTCTGATCCCTTGGCTTCTCTGTTGAAATCAAAGAGACCGTGGAGCCGCCCTGGGATAGGCAGAGGAATCGTCACCCTACCCCCTGGAATGGGATTTGGCTGCTCATGTGCCATCTGCTTTGTACCAGCCTGACAGGAAACACGGGGGCTGCTGCCGGAGGAGAGAGGAGACAATTACTAAGAGTTTCAAATGGATCATCTTCTCCAGTTTCAGCACCGGAAAAGTTATTCTTGAACCCAGAAGATCTTTTTAAATACCGACGCTTCCTAAGTACAAGTAAAGTATTTTGAAGATTTAAAAGTGGAAGTAAGTTAGAGCAGGGTGTGATTCTCCCCATCAGTGACCTCCAATAGATCTGCCGGTCTCAACAGGATGCAGACTGCCACGGGCTGCCTAATCCCATACCTAAGGGAGGAGACTCATTGGAATTCATTGCCCACACTGCAAGCAAAAAATGTAAATCTAAACCAACTAACAGACACAAAACAGGGAAAAAAATAGTTGTGACATCCATTTCTATTTGAAGGCCAATAACGTGACAATACTGTCCTTCTGGGAGGGAGGTTATTTTATTTATTTATTTATTTATTTCCATCATGAAGGCCATCAAACCAGTGCACAGAACAAATACCATTGCTAGTAATTGTTCTTCTTTACGATGTCATGTGAAAATGTTCATTGGACTCTGAAATGAGAAGCACCCTTGCCTGGGCTGGAAGAGGTGCACTGGCCTTAGCCATGGAAGGAGCACGGGGAACCAGCAGTGGGGATCTCACCGCGTTGTGGGAATTCCTCCCATAGACCAGACTTAAACCAACTTTTCAATCTCTCTGCAAGAAATGATCTTTTGACTTCTGCCTTCACCTAAATGACTCTTTAAAGCAACAGATTCTTTAATCAAATCTTTACTGTTGAAAACATTTTAATCAGCATCCTTATTTAAATATTCTTTGTCTACTTAAAGTAAGACAGACCAGAATTCTATCTGCAGACTCTGAACTGAAGAAAGGGAATGATTTATTCCTCATGTAATATAAGTGCATTGACTTGAGAGAATAGAAGATTTGTTCTCTTGAATGCTCACAAATGAATGAAATCAAGAATACCTAAAACCTACTCTCCCCCAGGTAGGAAACACGTGCTTTTGCATCTTGATATTTGTGGCTTCACCAAGGAAAGTGAAGATGCCCTTGGGCTGCAGGTGGCCTAGGTTAAACAACATCGAAGGGGATAAAAGAATTTAATAGAGCCATGGGTACAAAACCTCTCTATCCCACAATTCTTGTGGTTTAAGAGGGGATGGCAGGATTGAGACAAAGTGGTTCCATCCAAAAATGTCAGGAGTGACAGAGGTAAGTCAGACAGGAAAAATCACGCAGGTTGTAGCACGTCATCATCGACTAATGAGACAAAAGGAACCCAACTTTCAAGAAATTGTCAGCAACACCTTTCCGACAGTGACCTCTCAAGGAAACACAGCTGTGCTTAAATAAAGTACATTGAATATATCTGCTGTGTCAAACAATGAGATATCTTCCACAGCAAACCTTTCTAATTAGCTAAACCACATGGGAGCCTACACTTTTGTCAGGAGAAGACATAACACAGGGATAACGGGCTGCAGAAATGCTTGGCCAGACCTTCACTGTGGTACTGGGCTCAGCAGAGCTTTTGTCATTAACCTGAGCTCTTTGTATTTACTCTCCTGCCTGTAAATATAACATATAACACTATCAATGTTAATAATAAATATAATAAATGTTATAATAAATAGTATTATCTATGCATAAAAATTATATTACCATTGGCCCCTATTGGGCCATTAATTCAGAAACAGCATTCCCCCTTTAATTCTGCAAGAAAACAGTGATAGAGGTTTTTTTCCCCACAATTATTTGGCAACATCGTACCAAATGAAAAGAACCAGGCACCTTCTTGAGGACCAGCTCCCTGCACTGACTTTGATGATCACCTAAAATCTAAGAGAGTAAACCAAAGAAAACCAAAGCCAACATACTTTTAAAATAATTAGCAGCTGATCAAATTCCTCCTTATTGTTTTTTGCATGTTATAAGCAAGGGGTTTTTAGATCTTCAGTGAAGTATCTCAGTTTTTTTCAGAAGCCCCAGCATTCTGCTCTGACGCCCAGCCTACGCTCGTTTGTCGTATGATGCTGCACTAAGGCAACGACACTGCAGAAGAAAATTCTGTTCAAATTTAATATGAAAACACCCGTTATCAATACAGGTGTTATATTTAGTTTCACTGATGATCAGTAATCACATTTTCATGTGAGGATGCACACAGTAAATCTGCAAAACACCATCCTCCCTCCTGTCTCCGGATCAGCCTCCGCAATCCCTCCCTTCCTTTGCGGAACAAAATGTTGGACTTTCCCCAGCCACTGGTGAAAACCCTGAGCTGAGGAAAATGCAGTAAAATTCCCTTTGTAGGATCCCAAATAAACAGTTTTTCAAGTTCTCTGATGGCATGCTTTTTGCTCACTCAAGCTTTGCTCTGAGTTTTTGGCTTTGAGAATATTTAAAGTGCAAAATTCAGTCAAAATCAGCATGTTCCACTGGGTTCTATTTCAGCCTGATTTAATTCTGGTGTAAAAATATACTCTGATTCAGTTTGATGGAAATTCAACCTGAAGTCTTGAAATAAGTCTCTTCCAAAATATGCAGAGAGAGGACTTCTTTCTTTAAATTTGGCTTTCAGGCCCTGGCCAAAGACTAATACCCAAAGAGCAGCGCTGGGTCTCCATTCCCCCCGCAGCCCGAGCTTGGAGTGAGGTTGAGAGTGTCTGTTTGGCTGCTGCTCCCTCCAAAGGAATTCTGTTCTAGAAGCACACACCAAAACTCGGGTTCATTTTCCTGTTTGAAATTAAAGGTTTGGGGTGTTGTAGTCTTTTTCCAACAAACTCCAGAGCCCCGTGTCTGGAGCGCAGCCATAAAAATTTTCAATGCGGAATGAAAGGAGTTTGTGTTGGAGGTTCTCAGGATGGATTGCAAACCAGCATGGCCGGGGGTTTCTTCACTGTATTTTGGGTATGGGAATTTTTTAGCTGCCTTAGCAACTAATCAATGAGCTCCTATAAATCACTAATCGCCTTGTTAGTAGATTCAGAAGCAGCACTGGAGAATTTTTAACGCTAGTGATTTATGAACCAGCTTCCTAAGTCCGTGCAGTTCTTCCAGCTGCAGAGGGAGTGCTCACACCGGCGCTGGCCTTACCGCTGGAAATGCATTTTACATGACTGATAGTCAATAGAAAGTGGTCAACAAGATCACGCTCTAATTGAACAGTTTATATTTATGGGTATTTCAACAGAGCTTATACCCAGCTATGTAACAAGCTAATTTGGGAAAACTAAGGAAAACAGCCTACACAGTACCATGATGCCCAGTACACTGCTGTTCATTCTCTATTTTATTTACCCAGATCCTACCAGCAGAGATAAAACCAAGGGACATTCATTCCAAGAGAAAACTCCAAAGCTCTCAGGAAGGCTTGATAAGGACCATTAGCCCAGAAATAAACACCAGGCTCCTACACTGGACCAGTGAAGCGCGAAGTTATCTTCTGCACTAAGCTTTTCTATTGCATATTCATGTTCTGACCTGAATCTTCGTGGACTTAAGAGGCAGTGCAGGTGTTCAGCACTTCCCAAACCATCAAAATAACACACTCACGTACACCATCAGATGTTCCTCAAGCACTCGGGTCAACACTAGGAGGCATAATGATGGCAGCAGTGTTTTACTGTATTCCAGTATTAACTTGAGCACGTTTCTGAAAGCAGCAGGGGGAAATCACTTAAGCAGGATTCTTTGGACTCACCAACTCATTTACCATTATGCTTTAGTAACAATTTAAGCAAGTCTACCTCACTTCAGTCTATTTTCTTCCTTTACAAAAAACACGGTTTTGAGCAAGTTTCATAAAAGGTTACTCTTGTTCTTTGCAAAGATGTAATTTAGATTTTGCTTCTTGTCTCCATATTTACTGTGTGTTAGCCTTGAACTTGAAAAGCCGAAGAAAAGGAGAAGAAACTGAGAAAATCTTGCTGTTACAAACTTAAACAAATCCAGGATGGCTAGAAAAAAAACAACCCCAACCTGCTACAAGGAAGCGTTTGTCTGTGTGTACAATATGTTGCTGATATTCATTGAATGGCAAATATCTGTGTTATGTTTTCTTATTTACACTCCTTTGCTCTTTCTGATTCTGTTTTCATAAGAAACACAACTACATTTCAGCAAATTTTAAAAAAGGCCAGGCCTCCCCTGTCTGAATAAAGCTGCAGAGACTGGTGGGAGCTGGTGGGAGCCGTTTCACGCTGCCCGCAGGGAGCAGCCCAGGGATGCTTGGCTGCTTCCACCTGGGATTCTGCTGTCCCAGGGCAGAGCGGGTGGTCCCTGGTTCCACACCTCCCCGGGACACCTGCGGGGGAATGTCTCACTGGCACACATCTACTTCTATTCCAGCCAAACCCTCCTCTGAATCCGTCAGTCTACAGAAACGGTGCACGCTGTTCCTGGAAAACATCCAGCTCAAGACTGCAGTTTAAAATACATTGATTTTTATTTTTTCCCCCTAAGTGCCAGCCTTCCTCGGTTAATCCTTTAGTCAGCACGGCCTCTTTCTGCATCGCAGAGCAGCAGTGGCAATGAAAACCTCACAGGTGAGGTTCTGCCTCCCGTCCACACCTGCTGATCCGGCAGCGGTGGTGGCCGGGCACAGAGAGGACACGATGGCAGCCTGTGCCCGTGGCCAGACCCTCGTGTCGCTGAACCCTGGAGGAATATTCCCGTTGCCTCCCCAAAACCTGCACTGCAGGAAGCACACGCAGCCCTCCTGACAGCCTGGAAAGGGAGGGAAGAACCAAACACCAGATCAAAACCCACTCAACAACTTCCTTGGGCAGCACCGATTTTACCTCCTGACCTCACAAAGCGCCTTCCACCCCAGAGACCTCCTCGGGCACGGGACGGGGGGGTGGACTTTTCCTTGGCAGGAAATCTGTCCAGCTGCTCTGCAGGTGCCGTGACAGAGGGAGGATTTGCATCGCCAAACGGTATTTTGGAGTAGCAAGATAACAGATGCTAAAATCTAAAATCTCTCTCAAACATTCAAGCTGATGAAGATCATATCCAAAGGGCCACGAAATAACCCGCCATGCTGGGAATACTGGGTGGAGGTCAAAGGCCAGTACCCAGAAGCCATCCTTGCCCGTTCCTGACCATCACTATCTGTATATTTTTTACCAATTTTTGCTGCGGTTAGCCATTAACCTGGAGATTTTTACACTGATCTAACAATCAGATTTGGCACTATTGGCTTCTAACAATTAATAGCATTTTTTGTCTATGGAATAACTCTTACCAAAACAACAAACTCTACAAGCTTTTCAGTCCTCTATGACAATCCACGGAAAAATCAACCATCACTCAAGTCTGACCAAAAAAGCTGGGAGCAAAGTCCTTCTGACATGAACATGTGAGCAGACTTGGCTGGCTACAGCCCCACCACCTGCAGATGAGCATTCTTGTGAGAGAATTTTGTTTGGCAAGATGGACCAGATTCGCTGATGATGACAATAATTACCTGGAAACAGAAACATCTCCTGTCAACAGGAAAGGAAGCTTGCATTAGTCATTGGATTAGAATTATTTTGTTATCTTTGGGGTCATCGTCATCTTCACTGATTTAAAACCAGACAGAGCCAACTACTAGACCATAGAACAGTATCAGTTTAGAGCAAGGAAAATAGGTGATATTCCTCTTCCACATCTAACCCGTTTGACAGCACAGCTGCAGGTCTCTGGGCAAGAGCATTCAGTTTTATTAGCCAAATTTCTACCACACAATTCACTTAGGAGTCAGTGCTATGTACATCAGCATGGGACCACTTAGGTCTGTACACGCATGCCAAGTGATGGGCCACAGCTGGCTGCATTAATCCCAGGTGGATCATCTTGTATAAAGGACACCAGGATCATCCCAGAGATCCATGTCCAATGAGCGGCCATCAGAATGACTTCGCAGAGGGTATCACTTGGCATTTCCCTTCCCTCCCGCACAGCACCGCTCCAGAGGATTCATCTGTTTGTCTCAGGATAATCTGAAACCTGCTCACAGCCATCTCTGCGCATCAGCCTCCTACCAGCAGTGAAAAGCACACCCAGCCAGCTTCTTCCTGAAAGGGGCAGGCAAGAAGGCCAAAATTTACAACTGTCCCTAGAGTGAGTAGAAGCAGCACATGTCCTTCAGGAGCAAGAGCCTTGGTAATTAATTTTTGACTTTCAGAGCTACAGTGCAAGGAACGTCTCACAGTTTCCTTTGAACATCTGCAGGTGCTTGAGCTGCTCCACGTGTGCAGATGTGAAGGCGCAAGGCAAGGCTTAAGCAAATCAGACCTTTGTCCTGATTTTCTCATTCTTGCTCAGACTTTGAAACACGGCAGGGACGGTTGTCTGTCTAAATCCCCATGTTCTTTTCTGCCGGTGAGTTTGAAGGAGCACTTGCCAACCACTCTCCACCTGCTTGTTGCAGGAAAACATTTGGGTTAAACTGAAAGCCTGACGTATCTAACAAATTCTCCCTCATCGTGTCTCGGTGTAGTTGTCAATACCCCATCTTTTCCTACTGCTTTCTCTCCAGATTGTGTGTGAATTTTCTCTCCTTTTCCTCCATCTGTACTTCTTCTATATTTGTTCCTTTTTACCTAGCGGCTCTCCTCTCCCCCTGTTTATTGCTCCAGCTGAGCAGAGGGCAACCTGCTCATTGTGGTGCCAGCCATGCTCCTTGTTGGTGCCACCCACAGCTGTGCAGGGCAGCGGGAGAGTAAAAGCAAGGGTTTGATGTGATGGATTAGAGTCAAGACCTCTCCTCTGTGCTGTCAACTGTTCTGAGACTCTATTGCAGTCTCAGCCACTGACAAGCAGAGAGAGAAGAGAGGCGACCTCAGGGTTTTGGGGGCAGCAGCAATATGCAGACAGGGGCTGACATGCAGTTTCTCCCTATCCCATCCCATCCCA
>JAHREE010000391.1:92553-121449 GCA_033628505.1 Tringa tobata | reverse complement strand
GCGGCGGCGTCGGGCGGGCGGAAGGGCGGGGCGCGTGGCGGCGCATGCCCGGTGGAGCCGCTCCGCCCCCCGCGCTCTGCGCAGGCCCCGCGGCCCCTCTGGCCCCGGAAGCGCTCGGGCCGCTGGGTGACACGTCGCAGGGGCCGCGGCGGCGGGTGTGGGGCCGGGCCCGGAGGGGCTGAGGTGGGTTTGAGCCCGCGGACAATCTCCCCGCCCTTCCCCGGGCTGCCCTCCGTCTCCCCGGGTCGCCCTCCCTGGGGGAGAGCGGGGCCGGGGGCCCCGGGGGCTGTGGCGGCGCGACTGGGGTCGGCCTGAGGGCAGGCGGTGAGGGCCGCTGTGGGGCTGAGCGGCGGGGAGGGGGGGCGCACGGCCTCTGTGCCTTCGGGGGGCTCACGGCGGCCCCGAGGGAGGGCTCCCCAGGCCGGGAAGGGCCGCTCGGCCTCTTTGGAGCGCTCCCGTTGCGGGTGGGCGCGGAGACCCCAGCGAACCTGGCTGTTCTCTTCCAGATAGCTTGCGATGTCTGGGTTTGACAGCTTCAACACAGACTTCTTCCAGACCAGCTACAGCATCGATGACCAGACGCAGTCCTACGATTACAGCGGAAGACCGTACAGCAAGTAACTCCCGCATGCCTCTTCGGCTTGTGTAACGGGCAAACCGCTCAGTCACGCCGCTTCAGCCACCGGCCTGAGCCAGGGCACTCCTGGGGTTGTCTGTGTATTCAGGAAAGGACTGGCGTTTCAGCCAGCTGTTGCCTGTAGTTGAATTCCTGTTGCTGTGTTTTGTGAAGGGTATAGCTTATCCTACAAGTGGAGATATGAAGTAGTTGTATGTTGAATACTCTGCCTTCTATGTTTAAAGCGAAGAATAGAAAATGCAAGAAAGGTTATATGAGTAATTTAATTGTATGCGTAACCTTCACAGCTTTGGGCAAAGCAATACCACTGTGCTGTAAGTCCATCTCCCATCACTGAGGGAGTTAGAGTCAGCCAGCGATGTCAGTGTGGTTCCTAGGCTTGAGCAGGGAAGCGTGGTGACACTTCTAGGTCAGGGGAGCTCTTGGGAGTCCTTTGTGACTCTCCTGTCTCAGGCTGAGGGTTTTGGCCGGTTACGTGACCAGTGTGATCCCTGCGACAGATGGAGCGGGTCGACACCTGTTTGTGCCCTGGAAAGGATGTGATGAGCTGAACTCCACTAACACAAGGAAAGAAAGGAGAAGGAGTCATGGGTTTTCCTTCTTTTAAATTAATTTTTCTTTTAAATATCTTGAAGGTGTTTACCAAAATCTCTGTAGGCAGACTTTGGAAATGGTTAGTGGCAAGAATAACTTCTGCGTTTGTTTAGGAGCAGAAGATAGCCTTGATGAGGCTTTTTTTAAAGGGTAGAAATTTATATTTTCATCCTTATAAAGTTTATAATGAAAGTATTGTAAAGACAATATAAATCAATTGGTTACTAAATAATTGAGAATATGTGAAATAGAAACCAACAATTCACCCATTTTTTCCCCTGCATCATGTCCTATGGGTAGATGTCATAATGTGTTTAGTTCTGTCTCATACGTCATTGTGCTGTCCGATGCACAGGGTGCCCAAGTGAAGGGGAAGACAAGCTCATTTTTTAAATATGGAGGGGTACAAAATAGATAGTGCAAGCAATTTCATTCTGTAATAATGAGTTTGCAAATAAGCATTCTAAATAGCAAATGAATGCTGCCATCAGATAAGATGTCCCTAGTAATTAACAGACAGTATTTTAATAAGTTTTAGGTGTAAAATTTTCCTGCCCTTTTACAGGTCTACAGCCTGTAGTAGTAATTCAGCCAGTGGATAATGCTCAATTCTCCCGGCCTCTGACTTAACAAACAAAAAGCAATACTTATGTATATAGCAAGAATTATCCTGTTTAGCTTAACAATATTGTTTGTAAGGGTTTGAACTGACAGGTGTGGCTCTGTGCCTAAAAGGCCTGGATCCGAGTAGAGGATCATTTAATGTGACTTTTTAAAAAAGAAGACAGGATTTTTTGCTGTGACTTACTTACTGAAATGAAATTTTGCTGGTGCACGGGGGGGTGTTTCAAATAAACTTCTGTATCTGTCCGTAACGCGCTGTTGTTCTGTGTAGGCAGTATGGAGGCTATGAATACTCCCAGCAAAGCGGATTTGTCCCTCCAGACATGATGCAGCAGCAGCAGCCTTACACGGGGCAGATTTACCAGCCGACACAGACGTACACTCCGACTTCAGCACAGTCTTTTTATGGAAGCAACTTTGAGGATGAGCCTCCTCTATTAGAAGGTATAACTTATGCTTTATGGCCGGAATCCAAAACTCTTCCCAGTTTGGGGATGAGTTGCATAGCAGGGTGTGCATTCTCTGCTTCTGAAAGTGCACAGTTGATTTGAAATTCTCTTTTTTTTTTTTTTTTATTAAACTCATTTATTTAACTCATCATTGTTCACTGCTAAACAACTGAAGAAATCCTTACTGTCACTGGCTAGAGTGACAGGTATTCATGATACCTTCCACCCTGCCGTGCTATTCTTCTTTTCTTCAAAAGCTCTTGTTTACACAGCTGCATCCCAGGGCCAGAGGTGGGCAGAGAGGAATGCAGTGGGAATTAGGTCTTCATGCACTGCTGTGGCCAGACTGTGCAGATTGACTTGAAATCATCTATGTGGAGGGAGCTGTGAAACTCCCTGTCACGAGACACTGAGTGTTGAAAGGGGTGGGTGGTTTATTTGGTGGGCTCAGTGGCAAGTTTATGAAAGAGAAACCCACTGAGGGTAATTTAATACAGAGAAACTACTTTGGATTAGAAATCCGTGAACCACCAGTCATTGGAGACTTGGGGAATCTGCATGTTCTCTGCTTGTACTCTTGTACATCTCTGCTTTTGGCCACTTACAGGACAGGGTGCTGGGGGGCTGAGCCAAACACTGTGCTTATGCCTTTAGAAACCACCCTCACTTCCGAGCATTTGGGACGTGAATGTGTGGAGGCAGCGCAGAGGAACGATGGAGTGACTCCATTCTCTGCTCCCCATAGAATGGGGTTTGGAGGAGATTTAGAAGTGGAAAGGCAAGGAAAGCTAAGAGTGAAGCAGATGGGGGTGACAGGAAGCTGGGGGAATGAACTAAATAAGCCTAATTCTTTTAATGTACTTTGTAGAATTGGGGATCAATTTTGACCACATCTGGCAGAAGACGCTAACGGTGCTACACCCGTTAAAAGTGGCAGATGGCAGCATCATGAATGAGACTGATTTGGCTGGACCAATGGTCTTCTGTCTAGCTTTTGGAGCCACGTTACTACTGGTAAGATATCAATTGCAAAATATTACCGTTTGTGCATTGATAGTCTTGAAAACACTGGGGAAAAAAAGGCAAGTTACCTATAGGTTTATTGGAAGTAATGGCATGGAGGCCAAGAAAGCCCATCCTGACCACGAATTCGTAGCTATATGGAAGAGGAGCTGGGGATTGGAATTCATGAGTTTGCTGTTGTTTTACATCCATAGAGTTTGAATCCAAGTCTTTGTCCTTGCTTTTTGCATGGCAATTATTTTAATTGGGGATTAATTCCTATTTCTTTCCATGCTTTGTTTTTGAAGAATATGACTCCCTTTTGTCACAGGAGTGAGTGTGACCCATGTTCTCAGACTTTTTTTTTTATGGATTGAGATGTTTTACTTTCCGAATCGTAATTGTCTTTTTGCAGCGTCTCTGTTATCTTCTGTCTTATCAGGAATCAGATCAATGGATACATTAAATACTTGAGTATTTATTTAATTTCTTCATTGGGGGGGGGGATTTTTTTATCTCTTAGTGTGTTTAATAGTTTAATATTTGAGTCTATTTCTCTGGTTTGTATCATTGTATTTCTTTGCTCAATACTCTTTATTCATTGTTCTGTACTACTATTCCAGAGGCAAGGAAACTCCAAGTTGTTTTGTAAAAAAGTGATTTCCTAAGTACTGGTACATTAGGCCTGACTTTCGGTATCAGGAGTCAGTCTGGTAAAACACTTCTAAAGTAAACCTGTTTTCATATTGTTTATACTGCTTAATAGGTCACCAGCACTGGAGGTCTGGTGGGTGTTTTTTTATTTGAGCTTAATTGAAATCAGATTATGCTTTAATGTCTGAAAAGTGTCAATTATGAAATGAGAGAGCAGCAGCAAACAGCCTTCCTTGTCATTGAACGCTTCAATATTTTTAATCAGTTTTTTGCTCTGAATGTCTTCAGGCTCTGCATTTAATTTTTGCCTAAAATTTCGCATTGCCACGACTCTTAGAATGCAGTGTTTTGGTACCAAGGGCACTTAAGCCTAATTTAATAAGTAACCTTAATTTATGGAAACTAGGCCAGTAGAACTAATGAACATGTTTATAATAGATACTTTTGGATGTTCTTTTCGTAAGAAATTAGCACTCTCTTCTGTGTGCTTTTATTTTTTTATTTTTTAAAATACATTGAATGTAGTGAGAGAAAACAAGTCTAACCTGGCAAGGAGAGGAAAGCAGGTACGATTGCTTTCTGTAGCACGTGAGGAAGAGGAGAGCTGGGTTATAAATCAGCTTTGTTTGGGAGTTGTTAGTGAGAGACAGAGCTGGAAGCTGGGCACCATCGAGTGTCAGTCACTGTGGCCCTGTGTCACTGCAGGGGGGGACGCCGTGTGCTTTGATAGGTGTTACAGGGGAAGCATCCACCTCATCCTTGGAAAAACAGATAGTGACATGGGATATATATGTTTCGAATGCACATGTGCTTTCTGCAAAGTTCTGACTTGACTTTTAAAAATCTCCGTGAGTTCATTCTGCCACTCATACTCAGTGCTTCCCCAGAACCAGCTGAAGCTGAGCTGTCATTTTTTATAATTTACATTGTGCTATAACTTTGTGGGGTCTATTGCAAATTAAAGGACTTTAGCTCTGGATTAGTCAAGAAGTTCCTGAATTACAGGGTTTTTTTTCAGTTGGCATGAGAAGTTAGTTGAGTAAACCCTAAAGAATTTATAGGCTTTTGCAGCCCAGATGAAAGAACAAAAATTCAATCAAAGTTTGTTTATCGAAATACCTAGAATTAGGGTAGATGTGCCTCCTGAGTGCCTAGGATGTACGGGTGTCCTGGAATTCAGCTTGTGGGAAGAGTATAGGAATTGGGGGTGAGGGACAGTGGAGAAAGTGGAAGATCCTCTGTAAATGTTCTTTCTGTATCCCTTTGTCTGTGGGAGGCGTTAATCGTTCTGGTAATTAACATGCGTTACTCTGCTTGGCTTTCAGGCTGGTAAAATCCAGTTTGGATATGTGTATGGAATAAGTGCAATCGGATGTTTAGGGATGTTTTGTCTCCTGAACTTAATGAGCATGACGGGCGTCTCCTTTGGCTGCGTTGCCAGTGTCCTGGGATACTGTCTTCTTCCCATGATCCTACTCTCCACTTTCGCAATTTTATTTTCGTTGCAGTAAGTACATAAACTTTATAATTTGGTAATGGATTCCTTCCTGTGAAGTGGTGAAGGAGGTTATTAAAAGGAATTTTCATATTTGGTGATGAAACTGCATATAATTTGAATAGGACAGGAATTTGTAGTAAGGATAAAAACATAAATATGATCTTCAGATGTTTAGTGGATAAAAGACAGGTGAATGCTGGTTTATCTGTATGTCAGTTAACAGCATTTAAATACATAGACTCAAATAACTATATCAAGTTTATTTTCAGTCAGCTTTGAATCTGACGGATCTTAGTGCCTGTAAAGTCTAAAAGTAATTATAATTTAAGATGCAAATTTTAATTTGACAAATGGAAGAAAATGTGTGATTCCTCATAGCTATAAGAAGTTGGGGACTGAAAAGAAAGAACTTGCTGCAGTTCCTTTACTAACCGCTTCTTTGTTTCATGTGCACAAAGTTAATTTTTGGGTTTTTTGTGTACTGTCATAATTGAATAATACTGTTCTGAAGTCTTTACTGGAACTGTTTAAAAAGCTAAAACTATATAAAAGCTAAATTTCATCTTGGAATCTCTAAAAGGTGTTAGAAGGAGTCCAGTTACGACCCCTATGAGTATATATACACAAGTCTTATGTGAATTCTCTTTTTATTTCTATGTCTACAGGGGAATGATGGGGATAATTCTCACGGCTGGAATCATCGGCTGGTGCAGCTTTTCTGCTTCCAAAATCTTTATTTCTGCCTTAGCGATGGAAGGACAACAGCTCCTGGTAGCGTATCCCTGCGCGTTACTGTACGGAGTCTTCGCTCTCATTTCCATCTTCTGAGCGAACTCTCCAAACTCCTGGACTCTACTGGGCCAAAATGGAACCATCACCTTGGAACGTTGAGCTGGACCAGAAACAGCCACAGATGACTGTGTAGCGTTGCTGTCACCAAACCTAGACCCGTTTTGAATCAGCTGGAACAATGAAAACAAATGTCTCGTGTTCTCTTTTTTAGGACTTTGAATACTGTTTTCAATTGACCTGAGATGTCTATAGCTTTAATAAGTGTTCATGCTTATCAACTTAATGTCATTTCTTTCCCATTCCTATATCTTTAGAAAAGTAACTTTTGGTTGTTTATTTGAGGGTTGTGTTTTTTGTTTTGTTTTTCCTTTCTTTGTTTTGTTTTTGTTTTTTCAATGGGAGTGAGGGAGGGAGTACGGTTGCAGTTATTGAAGAAGTTAACAGATCTGCAGATGCCGTAGAATCGGGTACTTTTTGAATAAATCTGCAGTATTGAGGAACCTATTTCCTATCACCTCTTACCAAAAGCAAAATGCAAAAATGAACACAAATATAGCCTTGAGCTCTTTGGCCTCATTCATTTGTTCATTTGATGTGATAGTAATTCAGGATTTAAGATACTTAAATTACGAAGTAGAAAACAGATGCTTAAAGGGATCTGTAATTCTGTCACACTTGAAATGCAAATACATTTGGATATCTGAGTAGCTCCACGTTAACGTGGATTTCTGAAGGTGACTTCAACTAGAGTTTCTTTTCCTAATGGTGCACATACAAGTAGATGAAGAGTAATCTCTTTTGCAGTACTTCCAAGAGAAACACCATTTTGAAGACGTTATGCTTGTCAGTATTGTAGTTACTGTAAAATAATTTAAGGCATATTGATTAAATTTTCCTTAAATTTTGAAAAAGTTGTTTTGATTTTTCTAATCTTTCTTTTTTAAAGGAGTTCAGTTACTAAATCAGAAACTTCAATATTGAAGCAAAATCATATTTAAAGCTATTCAGCTACTGCATTTGATACTTGCTTCAGTCACACATGCTTGATCTTCCGTGAGAACTACAGTCTTGTCTGTGATGTTAGTCACAAGAAGTGTGAGAAGTGGGAAAGCAAAACTGGTGGTTCTTCACAGAAGCACTTGCTAATTCTTAAAATAAGTAAGAAAAGGATTTTAATTCATGCTGGGAGGGGGAGGTTTGTTACGTAGATAGTAATTCTCTGCCCCCACCTTGGAAGTTAAGGAGCTCTAACAAAGTGCTATGTTATAACTACCGTTTCTTCAGCAATTTAACCCAAGGGATTTACTGCAGGTGAATGTACTGCGGGTGTCAGTCTGACGTCTGTCTGTCCTGTCTGTGGAGTGATCTGTTCACAGCCACCGGAGCTGGTCCCTGCGCAGCCGCGGTGTGTTCCCCCCTTCTGCCGAGACTCGGGGTGCGAGCGCATCTTCAGGGCAAAGGAATGGGTAATTTCAAAGGCTCAGCACACAAAAATGAAGCACACTCTTCCTGTAGTTTTGCACATTCTCCTAAAAATACCTTCCTCGTGCCACTACAAGTTACCAACAAGGTCCCTTCCTGGCCGGAGCAAGCTTTTGCTTGTGTCAGTGGGAGCTGGGGACGTGTCACGAGTGTAAAACCTTAAAGAGCGAGGTGCTGCTGCAGGAGCGGTTCCGAGTGGAGCTGTGCTCTGCCTGGCTGCTGCAATGGACGTTAAAACTCAGATGCGCATAAGAAACTTCAATTTCTTTCCAGAAGCAAATTCAAGAGCCCAGATAATTTTTTCTTTGGTATGTTATTACAAATTATTATCCTAAATAAAAGTGGTGAGTTGATTTTTTTTTTTTTATTTAGCCCAATGTTTTACTCTGTACATTGTAACTGTGATGTCTGTGGATTAGACCACATCTGCCCTGGTGCACAAAGTTCTGACTCTTTTTAATGAAGAACATTACCTGCTGATGGAGCACAATGTTCTGTATTTGTGCAAATAAATTACAGTGATTACCTTTACTAATGAGGCCTAATTAAATACAGAATTGTTCTAGTAAATATGAAAGCTCCCATACTTTCTTGGGCACATCGGGTTCTAATACTGAAATATTGTATTTTTGTGAAGCGTATGCGAATGCGGTTCATTTCTTACAGCTTGTGCTGGTTCTGTAGCTCCGGGGGGATCACTCATGTGTTAAACTGCTATAAATAACCTTTTCTCTCCCCACAGCACGAGCAAACTAAGAGCACAGGAAAAACATTGAAATGAGCTTGTCTCGGTGTAGCACTGGCCCTGCAGCTGCTGAGTTGGGAAGCCTGTAGGAAAAGGTATTTATTTAGATAGATATGTTCACACAGTCCCTGCTCCGGCAGCAGAGGACGTCGCACCTCCTCACGAGCAGGGAGGTTTGAGCTTCAGGAGTGTTTTGTGTTCCGCAGCTCGCACTGGGAAGAATTGAGCAGTGAATTTCTGACTGGTCTCTGGGGGGCGGGAGAGGAGCGGGTGGGAGTAGAAGGTCAAACACTTCAATTCACGGAGGATTTTATAAAACCACAGTGTTGTGTCTAGACTGGTCATCTTAAATATCCCAAATTTCTGGTACTTTAATTAATGTGATTCCATTGACTGTGTTTATTGCCTTTCCAAAATCAATTCCATTGATTTTCTGTAATAATGTTTTGTCCTAGATCTTGCTTCAATTTTAGTTACGTTTCAGCCCGTTTAATCTCGCCATCGCACAGAATGACAAGACGGGATGCTGTAAGTCTTTACTCCCACAGTTGCCTTTCATATTTAGTAGGACTTTTTTCTTTTGACTCTAATCTAAATCTAAACTCTCCACCACGGTCTGTTAACATCAATATTCTCATCTAGTTTTCAGATGAAATACTGACATTACTGGCTTCCGTCCTGCGTTGTCTCTTGACATTTGTATGTTACTCAGCTTAAAGCACTCAAATACGAATTCTGGTGTTGCTTTTTTAAAGCTGCTTTTGTTACCACGCCCAGTCTTGAAACTACTTCCTATTCCACAGAAGTTAAAAGTCACCTTTCCCAGTTTGTCCGTTTCTTGTCCCAGTTTGTGGATGTTTTGACAGTGAGTTTGTTTTGCTGTGGGGCAGCTGTGGCTGCAGTTCAGTTTGTTTCCACAGGCAACATTTCTGTAAATATCAACAGATTGCAGGGCATGGCCTTTACTAAAAAGCGTGGTTTTTTCTTGCTCTTACGCCTTTGGTCTGTGGATGGGGGTCGGCGTCTGTCCCTGGGGGGCTGTGACCCCTTCAGTGATGGACGGGAACCTTGGGAAGCCACAGAGTGTGGGGACAACTCGGGGTTTTGTGTGGGGCCAGATGTTCCTCCATCCGTGGGGCTGGGGAGGAGCATCCTGGGTTGGAGGGGCAGCACCCACAGCGCTGTGCCCCGCGTGGCTCCGGCTTTGCGCTGCCTCCTCTCACAGTTACCTTATCTGCATGGAGCTGAGCGCTCCAGGGGGGGTTACTGCACAGACCCCTCGTTTGGGTCTGCAATAAGGAGCTGGAATACCCTTAGGCTTGTCTCCAGGTGTCAGCACCAGGATGTGGTGGATAATCCTTGCACAGAGGGACCGGTGGCTGCAGTGGGGCACAGGCTTCGTGGTGCAAAGAGGTCCCAGGCTGAAGGAGTCACTCGCTAATGTGCTAACGCTGCTCTAGTTCCTATCCACACCATTGTTTAGAAGTTTGTTAATGTTTTTTAGGAGCCACGTTAGCCCAAAGAGCAGCCGGCACGTTGGGGTGTGGTGTCACTGAGGTCACACCGCAGAGGCAGGGTTTGCGGAAGAGAGAGCTCCTTCTCGCTGTGCCTGGTGACTTCTCTGTGCAACCCCTCGGTCTGTCCTCACCGAGAGGCTTTGGGGTGTCTGCTGGTTGTGTTACACGTTACATCCTTAGCAAAAGAGGAAGGAATGGAGTAACTGGGCTTGCTGTTTCCCACGTCTCCGCTGGGTGGGTGTGTATCGATGCCTACAGCGCACCCATGGACCCCACGCATCCGCTGCACCAGGATGCTCTGACGCAGCTCAGCGTCAGGGAGCCTGTCCCTCCTCCTCCTCCTCCTCCTCCTCTCCCACAGCACCGATGGCCATTACCTCCCAGGTGCTCAGCGCTAATGCTGCCCAGTGGGGGTTCTGTTCCCTGCGGTGACCTGTCAAATTACCGGAGACGCTGGGGGTGCTGGGTCGCCCTCCTGGCAACGGAAAACCTTTGCTACCTCATTCTTTGTACAAAGCTGGAACATTTCTGACCCCTTCTTTTTTCTTTCTTTCATCACGTTACCAGGAAGTCTCTTCACTTTCTGTATGGAGTCCAAAAGCACATAAAATTATTTTTCCCTGGGTAATTCACTGCCTTTCGAGCTGCTGGGTGACACAGACGGGCTCTTCACCAGCGTGGATCCTGCTGTGTTGTAGCACTTCTGGCCGTGTAAGCTGACACATTCTTCCTTTGCTAGACTTTTAAAATTTAATTGAATAGCATCCCTCCCAGGACTGAAAGAATTTATTTTCACAATCTATGGGATTAGAAGAGTTTTTAAAATATTTTTTGTTGTACAGGAGTTGCAAGCCCTAATACTTTAAGATGCGAGGACCTCAGATTATTTATTGTGACTATTCTGGAGTGTCCTGTGGGATGGGGGAGTTCTATGGTGCCCGTCTGTGGATGAGGAATGGGATGAGGAAATGTATGACTTGTGTGAGTCCTGCTGCCTTTGACCATCTTTAGGCCAGCAAAACATAATGGGGTGTTTCTCCAGAGGGGGAATTCTCAGTCCAACTCTCTGGGAGGAGGTTTTGGAATTGGAAAGTCTGCAGATGGTGTTTGCCAGCTTTGTGCTTTCCCAAGCGAAGGCAGCAGCCGTGCTTCAGGAAGGGCTGTGAGCCTTGTGCTCACAAGGGCATTCTTTCTTTCTCCTATTATTTCTCTGGTTTATTGCGGGAAGTACTGACGTTAGAAAAGCGAGGATTTTCTCTGATCCTTATTGGGAATGGTGAAGTGAGAGATTGTCTGAAATCAGACACTAGTCCTGGAATAGGCCTTTCACAAATTGCACTGTAATTACGTGTCTTTAGGAAGGAGGGCGTTGCTCTGTTTCTTTACACACTAAACTCCACATCATTCTTGGAATTGCAGTGCTCTTACCATATAGATTAGTACCTGTTTTTTCCCAACATTCTTGCTTTTCTGCTGTTGGCATGGGAAAATCTAATCTGCTCGGATACCTGCCTTTACCTACTGATCTGTCAGACTTACTCGCTTTTCGTTCATGGGATTTCTATCTGCTTTTGTGCAAGAGCTGAAGCCAGCGGTAGGAATCATCCTGTGCTTCCCTCAGGAAGAGGATCCCAATTCCCGTGAGCCCATTTGTGACATCTGCTTGGCCACTGCAGTGACATGAGGTCAACATCGGACCCTGCCAGAGGCGCCCTTTAGCCTGTGTGCTCTCAAGTCTGGGAAATAACGATTGAACTGCTAACGAGGAGTCAGGAAAACTCCCTCTCCCTGCCCGATCCCCTGCACAGGGCATTGGGTGCCTCCTGGAGCACAGGGGTGTTTTCCCCTTTGTGGGTGAATGGTTTGTGTCTCGTGTGGCTGAACACGCGACGGGAGGATGTGTCACCTCTGGGACCCTCATGGGATTCCCTGCGGCCCAGCTTGTCCCCCACAAAGCCTGTCAGAGGGAGGGCACTCGGGATGTGCAGCGCAATGGCCCAGCTGAGTGCTGGTCCCACAACTTTCTGGTAGGATCTTTGCAGGCCCGTTGGCAGTGAGCACCAGTGAAGGCTCCTCTCCAGCAGGTTTTGTGAATCCAAACTCGAGGCCAGTTGGGCCTCGGGGTAAAATCCAGACATTCTTACTTGGGGCGTGACTTATCCCGCTCCGGTGGGTGCCAGCTTCTCGGCTCTTTTTCAGGCAAAATTCCCATTTAGCTCCACAGGAGACTTAGCTGAGTCAACAAGATGCAGATTCGGCCGATAACTATGTCAGGCAAACCTGGGCGAATATCCCCATGTACAAGTAAACCCGACAGGCTGGGACCTTTGGCTCCTACCTCTGCTCCAGCCAGTGTCCGACCCAAGCGATGCTCTGCCTCCCGAACCCGCGCTCAGACGAGCCGCATCCACAGGGAAAAGAATTTCCGCGTTGGCAGATTGATGCCAGCCCCTTACCTCAGAAACGTGGAGTCTGAAAAGTACCTTCATAGAGGACTTTTGTTTTAGTGAAGGATATAATCTGCAGAAAAGAGAATCTGTCTTAAAAACTTACCGAGTTAACCTGTTCTTGTTTGATTACCCGAGAAAGCTGAAGCTCATATTGTAGCATCAAGACAAACACTACAGACTGAGTTCGGTGCCTTTTTCTTTATTTAATCTTCACTTTATTAATATGAGTCAATCTCCTGATTGTCCTAGTTGCTAGTTCAAATGTTAATTGTCAATAGGAAAGGATAACCCAGTGTCTTGGCAAGGCGCTGCTGGTCGTGTGGCTGCTTTATTGAATCACAGATGGAAACATTTACATTCAGGATGATTTTCTCATCCCAGAGTTTTGTCCGAGTTAAAAATTTCTGGTTCAGGCAGGGTTAGAAGATCTAAAGGCGGCAGCATCTGCACTGAGCTAATGCCAACAGCAGATGTCACATTACTTGCCACTCTGCTTTCTTACAGATTCATTTAGCCAAATCCTGCCAAATACCCATTTGGTTTATTTTAAAAGCCCTGAGGCTGCAAGGTACAGAATTACCTTTAATCATGTTATATGGGATTTCAGAAATTTTAACGTCCCCCTTGAGGATACGAAGAATGTTTTTTATCTGTTGGAATAGACTGTTCCAGGAAAGTCAGATGGGGTTCTCTGCACAGCAGATGCACCGTGAGACCAGGGACCTGGGGCTGGCTCGTCACCATCTCATCGCACTCAGCAGAAGATCAGTCTGGTGGCCACACTCATGGAATTGGATGCAGATTTTTCTGAAAAGAGGCCTCAAGACTGATCTCTGAAACTCATACGGATACCCCATCTCATCACCCTCCTGTGAGCACTTAGTTTGGTTCCTCTGGGTCCCCCGTTATGGGGCTGGGGTGGGCACATGCAGCCAATGGTGAAGCCCCACTTCACCATGGGAGAGTGGGTGGAACCATCTTGTGGGGCTGAACGCAGAGCTCCCCGGTGTCACACCAGCCTTCTAATGCCACCCACTGGAGTAACACCCATGCCTTGTTCCCTTGGCTACCTCTGTGGGTGCCCCCCCCTACTGCTCCCTGGGAAGGCTGCCTCTCCCCATGTCCTCCTCTGCTCTCGGCTGTAGGAGATCAGTCTGGATGGCAGCCGGAGAAGTCCATCACCTGCTGTAAAAGCAAGATTAACTCAATTCTGACAGATAGATCTGACCTGTCCTTTAAAACTCCAGCTGGAGGGAAATGACACAATCTCCCTTGAATACCTTGTTGGTGCTTTGCTAACTTCGTGATTAGGAAATGGTCCATGATGTCAGGCTTATTTCTTCCTATTTCTTCCTCCCTTTAATGCACTTTATTATTACTATTCTATCCACAATAGACATGAAAGACAGCTTATTCTCTTCCTTTTGGCAGCAGCCTCTTACATAATGGTGAACTCATTCTAATTTCCCGTCATTCTTCCCTTTCTTGGAAAAGAAACCCTGTTTGACTCTCCACTGCAACCCCCAAATCCTTTCCCACAGAAATGCTACTGAGCCCATGGTTACCCATCTTCTTCATAGGCATTGGCATTTCTTCTTTAAAAAAGCGCTGTGCTGAATTCCATCTTAACAATTCAGATCATTTCTCCAATTTATGTAGATCGATTTGATCTCCAAAGTGATTGCAGTGTGTTCCACCGAGTTACCATCTTTACATTCCAGCCCCCGAGCTGATTTAAATCGTGAATAGTGCAGGCTGAGGGTGGGAGGTGTCACCTGCATTTAATAGTGATGCGGTCACCATTTTGCAGTCACCTTTCAACCTTCATAGTGTTGTTTTTCTGAACTGTGTTTCTTGTACATCTGGATATCGCATCTGCTGCTCCCCCATTTTTAATAAGACCAGATCCCTGAAAGAAGGTGACCGGGTTTGCCGTATTGTTTTCTCCATTACTATCCCATATTGGCTGTTTCTTAGTGCTTCATTTTCTTCTATGTATTTAAGAATGATTCTTTTAATAATTTTCTAGCTTCTTTATAGGCATTAACGCTTGTTCCTCAGGTTCTCCTCTTAAAAACTGCTTTATTTGTCCCTCTGTAACCACAGCGTTAGTGGCCCCGTCCCCGCACTTGAACACGTTCTCGAGCTGATGGCAGGTGGTGGGGCCGTTGCTCTGTCCAGGTCCCTGAGAATCCCTGGTATCATTTAATAAGCCTCCATGGACATACAATTTACAGAAATTGTCTTAACCTTTTAAGAGCTTGAGTGTTTGGTCACAGCTGGCATTTTGGTGAGGGCTCACAGAAAAAAGGCAATTAACCTCCTTACCATTGTGTCGCACTTGCTTTCCTTCCCGGTGAAGTAATGGTCACGTGCTTTGCTTTTAATTTTCTTTTAATAGATGGATACAAACTTTTGTTAGTCTTGTTTGCAGATTTGTTTATTGATCACTGATTAATCTCCTTCTTACCTCAGCATAGGCTGCTTGTTCTTTATCATCTTTACTAGAAGAACATGCATCAAATTGTCCTTGATGGCCTCACTGACTGTCGTCAGCCATTGAGATGGTATTTACAGAAGGAGCTGAAATAATCAGACTAGAGTATTATAAAAATAGCGCTCGGTATTTTAACCTTCTCAATGCCTTTCAGACATACAATTTCACCACTGAGTATTTTGGGTCTACTTCAGCCTACACGTACACGTTGAGTGCTTTTGGATTACGCAACGCATGAGAAGAGGGTCCTTGTTTCCCTTTGAATTCTTGTTTGTTTGGTGGAAGATTTGCTCCACCCTTGGCTCATCAGGTCGCTGGCTTTAGCAGCCAGCCTTGAGTTAAACAAATTTGGGAATTAACTGGCCTGAGCTCAGTTAATGAGTTGTAAAAGGGGATTGCTAACTCTGGAGCGGTGGCCATCTGGGGAGGGAATGGGGTTGTTTGGGGCAAGAGCGAAGGAGCAGAAACAAAGCAGAGCAAAGTCATTTTTAAGAACAGGGAAAGGCAGGGATCCTGCTCCTGCCAGTCAGCCATCCAGCTCTTTTCCCGTGAAAAATGGGCACTTCGGTCAAACAATGAAATCACTTCATTACGTTTGATTTGAATACAAGCCCCAGCAGCTGTATTGTTCTTAAAAGCTAAAGAATGAAAAGGGATGGGTGAATATAATCTTACGTGGAGAAAGAGTGCCCGGGGTACGGGTTTCAGCAGCCGTGCCTCGGTACCGAGAACATCCCATCCGCTTGATTAACTGCAATTGGCTTTAATGTTTTCGCAGGCTATTTTATACCTGCTGGAATTCTTACAATGTAAATCCTTTTATCTAAACTAGATGTGCTTAACTATCCTGTAACAGTGGGTTTGATCTGGAGGCTGAGAATTGACAGTCTTATGTCAGTAACAGCTTTGAGAGACACAGATGTTTCATCTTAACTTCAGTATCTCTTAGACTGAACGCATTTATTTATTCCCATGTTTACACAGTCAAGATAACAATTCTGATGCCATGGGGTAGTTTATTTCTGTTCATTTATTTAATGTTTAAATAACTTTATCTGTTTTAAATATCAAGGTTTGTGTGGGAGGATCTTGTTGGGTTTTTTTAGTTGAACAGGCCTCTCATTTCACTCCTTAATCTCTGGCGATTTCACTGTCATATCTGAATAAAGCATCAGAATTAAATTTTAAATATGCATATTGACAAAAGACAAGAAGATCACAATTACAAATGATTGACTGGTCCAAGCCCACATCATTGGATTAATTCTTCACTCCTTCGCACCACTGTTAATTTGGAATAAATTTGCAGCAATCAAGTGATCTTAACTCTTATGGTGAGTGTGAAGATCTTCGTGTTCTGCCTGCGCTTTAATTGAGCTTAAAAGGCCTAATTCTGCCTCAAATCTATTCTTATTTTTGTGTCAGACCTGGAGTGATGCCCCTGTCTCCACGTCAGCCAGTGACTGTTTTCCCACCCAGCCCTTGCTCCCACCGACGGGCTCAGCCCCCGGCAAAGGACGGAGGGTGCAGAGCTGGGGGGGGAGGAGGAACTGGGAGGCGGTGCCGAAAATAATTATTGCCAGTTGAATCACAGAAGTAGAATTAAAACCACTATCAGCATAACTTCTGCAACTGTTAAGCAATCGTACCAAATATTCCTTCTTTCATGTTCTCAAGTAATAAATGTTATTAAAATAATTTCTCTCCGTCATGAATTATGCATGAATGTGATAAGTGTTCATAATCTATAAAAAATTATCCCATTCTGAGTAGCATGAGAATATTCAAATGAGATTATTTCAGGTCACGTTTTTAAAAGCAAGAAAGACTTTCTTATTTTGTCATTAAAATATACCCTAGCAATACCGTGTAGTACCTGCAACTCAGCCAGAAATATGTGCCAAGTTGATATGAAAAATGTTGTTTTTCAATAGTACAGTAATTCTGCCGCACGGTACCTTATTCTTACCCCGGAATCCAGCTCTGGGTGCGAAAACTGATTTTCCTGACCTGGAGAATCTTACCAGTTAAAACTCAATAGAGTTTGATATTCTGGGGATCCCAATGGGCTTCAGATACTGGAAGTAAGGGAAAAAAGGTCTTTAAAATTAGATGTCCCTTTTCCTCGCCAGCGCAGAGCTCTTCTTTCTGTGCACAATCCAGGCTACGATTAAACACACTAATGACTCCCCAGCGTGTTGCTGAAAGGAGGCAACACAGCCCTAAATGAAGAAGGTGCCTTCCTTAAATTGTGATGAATTCCCCTTTAACCGTGGCACTTGAAAGCATCTTAGATGTACAATGGAGAAATACAGCAACACTTCTTGTCTTTCTGCCGCAATCTGTAACGAATTGGCGTCACGCATGTGTAGGGATTTTTGCTCTTTTCTGATTATTTTGTCTGTATGAAGGAGTCAACGTGCTCTTTGTGTTGCAGCATTTTTGAGGAGATAGGACTGTTTTTGTGCTGGAAGGAGCTCTGAAGCACTGGCACTCAGCTCCCCCTGCTCCTACCTCCAGCACGTTTGTTTGCTTGTTTTCGCTCTGGATTGCTGGGCAGATGATTGACTAACCGCAGAGGCCGTTTCTTGTTTCTTCATTATTTTCAAAGCAAATACCAGCAGAATTCTAGACCCTGGAGAAAATACAGCTAAGCTAAATTTTGAAATTGTAGAGTGCTGGCAGCAGCTAGATAATATTCATTAAAAACATCAAGCCGAAGCTCTGAAGCCTCTCTTCAGTTTACACAGCGATTCGGCTGGAAGTGTGTTCTGCGGGAGTTTTTTCCATGGAAACCTGAAGTGTAATCCCCCAAACAACTCACTTCACTCTAATGTATATGGCCTTGATGTTTAGATACGGCCCGGCTATGTTAGTCTGGTTGCCATGGTCCTGTTTTCTCTTTCATATAACCTTTGATTGATGCCCCAGCCATCAGAGGAAGCTGGAGGGCTGGTGTACGGCCGCGCCGTACGGAGCGTGCTGGGTAGAGATGGGCTTGCGAGATGCGGGAACGCCACCAGTTTCTTCCAAGAAACTCTGGCAGCATAAACAGCCTTGGCCCGTGCTTGTGTAGTATCTCCGTCCCCTCGCCCCGCTGCCAGGATTTCTCACTGCAGAGGTTTTTTTCAGCCGCCATCCCCACCCCGTCGCTCGGTGCCGGGACCTGCTGGTGGCTGGGTTCCAGCCGGTGGTTCCCAGCCCATCCCGCTCCGGCCCCGCGCACGCCAGGGGGAATGTTGCTGGTGGCTTGGTGTGGGTGTCTTACCCAACACGCACACGGCAGGCTTGGACCCGCGTCACACGGTACAAAAAGCTGATGCCTTCACCCAGCTCAGGCCCTTGCAGCTTTTTTCCTGTTATCACCAAGTTTCTTTTATTTACGGCCCGTAGCTAAGCAAGGTGGCAAATCGGCAAATCTGCGTCTCGGAAAGAGTGATGACTTTCAAGCACAAGGGTAACCCACAGATGCAACTGTTGATGAAGCTTGGAAAGCCAACAAGGCTTCACGGATTGTAATTCTCCTCCTGTCTTCTCCTGCTGTAAAGTGCCTTTTTCCATTTTACAAGGACGTTGGTTAATTTTTATAACCTCCGTATCCCAGAAGGAGAAATTGAGACATGAAGGAGGGGAATGCTTTGACTGGAGGACACTGAACAGGCAATGCAGAACCACCATCTAGGTCTCTAGATCTGCTGAGAAAGCAAAACCAGAACAAAAGTGTATCTTTGCCTCTTGCTCATTAATCTATACCATTATCAGCGACTTATCTGCATAGTTCTCTGAACCAGTGAACTATTTTTAACTGGTGTATTAATATTGCTCTAATTCTCAATGCTTCTCGCTGTTTTCAGCCTTTATTTCAACTCATCTGCTGTGGGATTCAGTTGATCAGACAGAGGTATCTGTCATTGCAGATGCAGATATATGAGTAAATTGTTTGAGGCTTTACAGGCAATGGAAATAAATAGGGTCTATAGGGCACTTTGCTTATCTCCGAGTCGACTGGCACAGTAAGCCAATGAGTCACACCCTTTGACCGTAAAGGCAAAGCCAGGGTGACTCAGAGGGACACGAGACCTCTGTAAAGTGTGAGACGAAGCCTTGCCCAGGCAGGAGGAGGTCTGCAGGTCCCTGGTTGGCGAGGCAGCCTCACGTCCAGCTTTCCTGGCAGGAGGAGACCTCCTGTGCAATGCGGCATCTCCAGCGAGACCTGGGAGTGGGGGGTGGCCAGGAGCCCTGTGCTGGCTGCTGGAAAATGCCACGTCCTACAGATTCCTACTCACCGTCCACACGCATGAGGGTTTGCCACCGGTGTTTCCCTAAAGCTCCTGGTGTAAGGTGTGAGCATGGTCAGAGCATCCCTCACCTCGAACCTGTATTTCACCCAGGAGAAGTAGCAGCAATCATGAACCTTCTTCCTAAAGTCACTTTGTGGCCTTGCTTTCCAGCCAAAATATCCTGAAAATTTAAAACACAGGATTAAGAAAGGAAGAAAGCAGAGCAGTTACAATTGGACCTCTGAACCTGTCGGTGGCAGTGGCAGGGACACTGTCCCAGGCAGCGGGAGGACGGGTAGGAGAAGCTCGGAGCAGCCTCCCAGCAATGTTTAGACTCAATCAGTCTCTCGGGTCACCACCACCGGAGTGACCAAAGTTCTGAGCCCTCATTTCATGTGCCACTAGATGGCAATCTGTGTATACCAACTTCTCTTAGCTGCTCTAATGTTTGCTGGGTCACGGGATCTGCTCCCGAGGCTCTGGATACCTTCTCCTGGGAGGTGCTAACACTGGCCGGGGGGGGCAGAGACGGCGTGTGGGGCTGGGGGAGCCGGAGCGAGGAACTGCCCCTGCCGATGACCCTTTTATCCTGATGAGGTTAATCTTCAGCTGAATTAGATCCCTCATCTTGGATTTGTGGCAGGGCCACACGACCACTGCTGGAGGGGACAAGAAGGTGGCGGTGGGGCCACAAGGCAGAGCATCCTCTTCAGCAGTGTTGGATGGCAGCCTGGCCCGGGTAAGAGATATTCAGAGTCGTGATGCTATTTTAAGAATACTTGCTAGTGTGTTGGAGCATAAGGAGAGAAATCCTCACTTTGAGCTGTGAATTATCAAAAGTTTCCATTTGCTGATTTTCCATTTTTAAAGACTAGTCCATCCCTCTTCCAAAGGAGAGGGTTGGCATTTATTGTTCCTGTCCATAAAGCTCAGCAGCATCTTCCAGGTGGCACCAGCTTCTACAAGAACTCAACGGGTCACTTGGGCCTGGGGCTCCAGGTCTGGTTTCAGATCTTGCAGGAGATTTTGTGGCGTCCCGGGAGCACAGTCCTGCAGCGGGGGTGTTTGGTGCACACAGCTCCTCCTCCTCCTCCTCCTTCTCCTCCCCAAGTGAAGCTCAAAGCCCTGTGTAACTATACTTAAGGAAAAAAAAAAAAAAAAGGAGGGCGGAGGAAAATAATGATTTTTTGGCCAACTGCCACTTCACTTAGCAGGGAAAAGTTAATGGCTGTTCTAGTGACCTCCACGGTTGCTGCGCTCATTTAAGCAGTTACACTTAATTATGCTGAGTAATATAAAAATTCCATATGTTCTGTGAGCAAATTCCTCCTCGGTCTATGGAAAACAGAAACCCAGCGGAGGCAGGAAAATGCCTGTGCCTGACAGCACAGTTTTATAATCTATTTTTAACTGAATTTCTCCATCTTCTTTGTGAAGGAATAACACTTCTTCGTTGCCTCCGGCCATAATTAACATGCCATAATTCAAGTCCGAGAGACGTATAAAAACAGACTTAAAGCAGAGCATTAGCCTCCAAGCAGAGCAAATAATTTTGGAGAAGATTGGTATTTTCTCTACTTAAAACTCTGTTCACCAGTTTGTACCAAAGCCCCTCGGTCACGGGGAAGGGACGTTCTGCCGCCACACACCGTGTCGGAGCGTGTCCCAGCCCCGGGAGCCCGGTTTGCGGCGGCAGAGCCTTTCCACGCGGGTTTGAGATGGCAGGAGTATCCAGGGGCTGCCACTGCCTCTGCTTTATTCTGTTTGAAAACAATACTGTCATTTTGTGTTGCAAAAAAAGATATACAGAAGAGAGCAAATGTTTGAAAATATTTAAAAGCTGTATTTAGCGATTATTCAGCTGAGTTGGGTTCAGCGTCAGCACCTCCCTTCCTTCAGTTACCTGGTGACCAGGCAGCTCTGGGGAAGCAAAGTACTGTTTAAGCAGAAGAAATGCATTTCAGATAAAACATGTTTTGAAACAATAAACAGCTTATACACATGAGTAATCCTGAGGAGGCTCTGCCTGCTGCAGAGACCCTGAGGCCTCTAGAGTCTATAGCAGCAGCAGCAGCTCCCATTGAAGCCCTCCTGCTCCCCCCGGATGAGGAGGAAAGCCCAGGAGGAACAGGCTGAAGCTCTGCTCTCTCCTCTCCTGCACGTTTCCCCTGCTCCTCCTGAGCTCTCTGACCAGGACAAGTTTTAACAAGCCCCTCAGTCCCCAGCTGCACACAATTGGCACCAGCACAAGAGGTACTCTGCACCCCTCCTCCCTCGCTCATGGTCTTAGGTCATTGTGGCTACAGCAACAATGCTATTTACCAGCAAAAATTCATATTCAAAAGGTCATGTGCAATCAGAGGAAGCAAATGGGGAGGATGAGGCCTGTAGCAGGAGACCTCCAGCAAACACCATCAACACCCTTCAGGCAGCACAGAGCATCTTGCTTAATTCTGCTTCTTAGTGTTTGCAGGATGGGCAGGGTGTTGGCTTAAAAAGGGCAGAAGGACTGCAGGTGTGACCCATC
The DNA here is from genome assembly GCA_033628505.1 of Tringa tobata. Taxonomy (NCBI): domain Eukaryota; kingdom Metazoa; phylum Chordata; class Aves; order Charadriiformes; family Scolopacidae; genus Tringa; species Tringa tobata. Next base: position 99,701 of record JAHREE010000391.1, on the reverse strand, counting down.
CCCACAGGTGTCCCCCATCCCCACAGGTGTTCCCCATCCCCACAGCCCTGCTTATCAGTGCAGCCAGCCTAGGTGCTTGCTTTTCTTCTGAGGGTCACTCTGCTCGTGGAGAAGGTGCTGGGTGCAGGTAAGGGCTTCTCTGGAGGAGCAAGGGCTGCCTGGGGAGCTGGGGCTGTGAGGGGGGGCTCCTGAGGGGGCTGTGTAATGGTTATTGCCTAGAAAATAGTAGGGCTGGTACTGCTGGGCTGCGGTGTCTGCTGCTCTGGCTGCTTTTTTCTTCATGTGCTGCTGCTCTGTGTGGTCCTGGGTTCCTGGGGCTGCAGCCCTGGCTCTGGGTTTGGTCTCACTGGCCACGTGTGGTGCAGAGCTGGTCCCTGCTGGTGCTGGGGCACCCCGAGAGTGGCCTGGAGCAGGGGGAGCCGTCCTCCCCTTTGGGCACGGGTGGTGGTGAGGACTCTGCTGTGCACTAGAAGAACAAGCTCATTGCAGTATATAATATACAGTAAAATGCTTTATGTTGTTATGGCAACTAAAATTCTAAAAATAAGCTAAGGAGAAAGAGATGATGTACATCAAAATGACCACACTTTATTTCAGTTATGAGGGGGCTTTAAAAGCATTTTTTAAATGTTTTCTATGCAAAGAGTTCTGAAGTTTACCATCAAGTTTTCCTTTTCTGTGTAACTTGCAGCCTGCGAGGAGTTAGGTACCACAAAAAGGTTTGCAGAAGCTGCCAAGTGACAGCTCTGGTGTGCCTCTGTGTGACACAGCCCGGCCGTGGTGGCAGCTGCCATGCTGGAATAGAAAGGACAGAAACTACATCTTTTGGTGGTCTCTGATCAGAATTTGAATATATAATCATAAAACTCCGTTTGGGGAGAAAGAAACAGGAGCTTCATCTTTAGGATAACTTAAAATCTTTCTGAGCAAAAAACCTACTGGTTGCACTCTGTGGCATCAATTAGGGCAGCAGCAACGGCTGGTTTATGGTTTTATCCACAAATACTGGGGAGGGCACAGCTGCTGGGCTGGCTGTTGTATGGGTAAAGAGTAGCAACATTTAGGCTAATCCAGATAATCATATGGTACTAGGAACAAGTGACTTTCTATGTAATCTTCATCCAGTTACATTAACCTGCGTGTTCTGTGTTTGTCCAGAACTGGCTGCCTTCCCTCATCCCTTGTAATCATTCCTGATCATTCCTTGATCAGGAACTTTTACTTTTTTTGCTTTTTCCACTAGTTCGGTGTAGCGAGAGGCAAGGTTTTTAAATAATAATACGAAATGCATTCTTGCTTTGGTGGACCCATTAAATACAGCTGGTTTACGCTGCAAAGTCTCAAGTCCCTGCTTTATGAGGAAGGGAGCTCGCTGTTCGTACCGCTGGGTGCTGCTTGGGGACTAGCGTTTGAACTGCAAAGAACAGTGAACTTAAGTCATTCTTGGAACGACTGGAGAAATGAGTCTTGTTAGGTCAAAATCCAAGCTGCAGCTGCAATCCTTTTATTAATCATAATTAAACTTTCATGGAGTCACTCGTGAGTGTGTGAGCGAGGCTGGGGGGTCGGGTCCCCTCTGCGTGGGGCTGCCGGAGCGGTGGAGCCCGAGCTGGGCTGCAGGAAGGGTGTGCAGTCACAATATTGGCCAGAAACACCAAATTCACACTGAGGAATGGGGGTTCCACCCTCGTCCCGGCAGCCTGCAGTGACCTGGATGGGGAGCCTGGGGTTGGTGCTGTGTCCTGAGCTCCTGGCAGCAGGACACGGCTCAGCCCCTTCCTGCCCCATCCCTGTGCTGGGGTTAAGCCCTCGGTGTCTCACTGTGCTTGGAGATGACAATTTAATGTGTTTTGTCGGTCTGACCTATAGCTCCCTGTTCGGTGGATGCCTCGTGCCTGGAGGTGGCACCTCCCCTGGGTGGCAGCAGGTCCCCTGGGCTCCCTGGGGAGATTTCCCTGATTTCCCCGGGTTTCACACCTGCCTTTTCTTGAGGATTCAGCGCAAAAAGCAGCGAGGGCTGGGTGCTGCTGCTCCTGGGGGTGGTGATGCTGTGATTAAACATCTCCAGAGCCTCAGAGGGGAGGTGAGGGGCAGCCACCCCTCTCTGGTACCGGGGTGTCCCCTCTGCAGCCAGCCCCCACTGGCTGTGGGCTGGGAAGCTGCTGGTGTGGAAGTTGGGAAAACTTGTCCCTTTCCTGCTGGTGGCAAAGTATGTGCAGGAAAAGGGGGTGTCAGGCTGCCCCCTTGGGAGCAGAGCTCAGGAGGGAGGATTTTAGGGGTGCAGGGAGTGCCTCCTGTGCCCCTCTGCTTGGCGCAATGGGAGCGGGTCCTGGGGGACAGCAAGCCCTGGGGGGGGACACTCAGGACTGTCCCTCTGCTGTATCCATCCCCCCCAGAGCCTTGGGATGGGAACAGACACCTCCCTGGGACAGGAGGGGATGCTTTCAGACACCCCTCTTGCTTCTCCTGCAGCTGGGCTGATCCCGCATCGCTGCTGAAAGACAAACATCTGGAGAAGGGGCCACAGAAAGGAAATTTTCCTCGATTCAGAGGGAGAGTTGTGAGTGTCAGCTAAATAGTATGTGTGTATGAAAAGCGGCATTTAATTAAATAAAGATAATGTAAATAGAAATATGCATTAGTTTAATGTGTGCCATAGAGCAAAGGCACTTCCAAAGAGCGGGGAGGGGAGAGGCCGCGCACACGCTCTGGCTTCTTGTCTCCTGCCCTCCAGCAGGAACAAATTAACTGCCAAAGCCGTGCTGTTTCTCTTTATATGTATAGACATATAAATAGGGTGCATGTGTGTTTACTATGTGCTGTAATTTCTTAGGTGCTATAAATTTCATGCCTCTTCCAAATATTTGAGCACTACTCTGACCTTTTAACCAAAACACGAAAAGTAAACTGTATGAAATCTATATGTACAGTGGTTGTCATTGAAAGCTAACATTTACCCATAGTCATTACTGTTTATATTGCAACAGCATGAAAAATGGCAACTATGGAGGAGAGGGGCTGCTCCTGGTGGGAAGTGCTTTGACGGGGGCCTGAGAGTGGAGCTGGGCTTCCAGAAGTCGGGCTTTTTCCGTCTTCTCTGAGCCTTCTCCTTGCACATCCCGTCCCACCGAGGAGCCCCTCCTGGATTTGGGCTTTGATAACTGTTCTGCTAAGGAGCCTTTGAGCCATAGCTGGTGCTGTGTCTGTTGGATGGTCCCTCTGAGACTGCAGCAAACGGCTGCTGGTTGTCTCTTGGTTCCCCTCGTTACAGCGGGATGTGACGTTCTGGGGCAACACAGCAAAACTGGCAATTTCCGCACGAGGCTCTGAAATCTCCTGTTGATAATGTCTCTACAGTTCTACCATTGCTTTGTTTGTCATCATCCCTTATTTTCTCCTTTTCTATCGCTCTTTTGGGATGAAAGGACCCCTAAGAGCTGGTGGCTGCCTGGGGGCAGCTCTGCCCCAGCAGCCTGGTGTGTGGAATGTGGGGGGCTGCAGGGGTAGAGGGCACGGAGGGATGGGCTGAGCCCTGTTGACGAGGAGTGAGTTAGAGCAGGCGTTGCATCCAGAGTATTTTCTTTCCTAATGACCTGCAATTCCTGCCCTTTATCCCTCATGAGGAGCAGCAGTGCTTGCAGGGGCTCTGGGAAGCCCACATGTGGGTGTGGGTATGGACACCCCGAGTAAAGGGCTCTGGGAGGGGAACGAGCAGGAGACCTTGGTCTGTTGGGGCTGCTGTTAAATGGGGAACCCAGACCCTCTAAGGATTCTGAGAGAATCCAGCCTGATGCCACCAAACTCCCCCGTGCTCCCAGCACTGGTTACTGGGGGCAGCCCGGGGAATGATGGGTCTGGTTCCCCCGTCTGAAAACCAGGGAGTTATCCTCTGTCTCGTGCTCTAAACGCTGGGAGTTTGGGTTATCCTAAAGGAACACTTCAACATTTTCCACTTGGTATGTCAAAGCTTTTGCAGCTGTCTGTGGCAGTACAGGCATTTGCAGCTTCATTTTCACATGAGGAACCTGTGTCCAGAAGGATCTTGCCATCTTTGCTGGACGACAGATAAAATGTATGGTGTGATTTGTAAAGCAACCTACTTTTCAAGGTCTCCAACCTTGTCTTTCAACTACAAGACTATTTTTCTCCAGTAGCTTTACTCTGTTAAAAAAATTCCAATAATAAATGCCAGCCCTTAGTTTATAGAATTGTCTAGACTTCACTTTGAGAGGAAGCAACATAAGATACAGGCACTCGGTGCACCTAAAAGAGATCAATAATGTAGTGGTGTCTACTTTGTGGTGGTGTGCAGCTACATAAACATCCAAGGAAATGGCAGAGAGCCACAGACCTAAGCCAGGGTGACACTTAATGCTGCATTGCAATGTTTGCATTTTATGCTGAACCAAGAGGCTGCTTGAACTATTGCCCTATTTACTCCATCAGTCTTTTCTATTCCGAGTGTTTGCTCTCTGGAGCAAGACTCGTGTCTCCATGTGGTGACCCCTCTATCCTCAAGTGCCCTCGCTGGGCAGTAATACATGTATTGAAATGTAGAATACCAGTTGGATTTAAAACGAACATTTAGGAAAAAATATGATGTTACCTTTAGGACTGCTTTGAAAGCCAACAGCCTGATGGATGGAGTGTTGTTATTTAGCAAACAAATGTGCTATTGGAACTGCCAGGGAAGACTCTGGGTAGTACTGAAGAGTCAGTATACTTGGATGCAAAGCTAAAAATATTGAAATATGGGGTGGAGTAGGCTCAAAAATTTGCATATTCAGGTGTTTCAGCTCATTGCTGTTCCGATATCGCGTTACTGCCATTGACAGCAATAACGTGGACGGGGCTGGAGAAGGAGCACAGCAGCAATTGTCAGTTGGGTTTCATGGGGGGTGCACGTGGGGTGTGTTTCTATTAAGTTCAATGGATTCATCTGAACATAGTCACATCTTTTCAGTAAGTTTTGCTTCCTTTAACTTGCATGGTGTCCTCAAATTTTAGTCTCTTGCTAGATGCTTGTGCTGAGAATGTTGTGTAAATAAGATTATTGACATATCTGAAACAAAGGAACCGCTGTTGCCTGGGCAGGAAGAGGTGCCCTCGATCCTTTCCAGCCTCGTTAGAGAATGAGCACCACGGTCTCACTGGGTTTATGTCCATTTCAGAATAATGTTGGCCTTATTTATGTCTGATCTGGATGGACTCAGCAAGGCTTATTTCCTACGTGAGAGGGGTTTCTGCCTCCCACGGTCTGGGAAGGATTTTTGGATATTTTACAGATAGACTCAGCTGTTTGGGGCAGGTGGGGAAGAGCGATGCTGTCAGGGCTCAAAGCTGTTGGGAGAAGATGGAAAAGCAGCGGGCAGCTACCAGAATTGGAGGGAACATATGACAGGAGTCGTTATGTTTCTAATCACCAAAGTAATCACGACATTTACTTTGTGTGTGGCAGTGTCTGGAAAGCTTTGAAGAACTTTTTCCATTGGAAAATACTCATTTATAAAACAAAACTACTCATAAAAAGGGTATGTTTCCTCCAAGTCTTCTAATCTAAACTCTTAGAAGAGGATCTTTTTCAAAATGACCCGTTAAGCTGGAAGTAACATTTTGCTTGAAACAGTAGTTAACTCGTACTGGAAAAAAGTTAAAAGGTTGAAACTGAAAAGAGACATTTAGAATGTTTGTAATGAGGCATTTGGGTGAGTTACCCTCTCAGCCTACCCATCAGAAAAAAAAGATCAGCTCTTTTTACATGATGCTGTGTAAACAATTGCTTGTCCTTTACAAAATCCTTTCAGATATTTGCTTACTATAACTCTTTGGAGGTGCTATCGTATTTCTGAACTGGAGAACGCCCGCTGAGCGCTCCAGGACCTACAGCACTTCCCTACCCACGGCTGGTACAGACGTCCCTCCACCAGCTTTATCTCCGGCTTGGGGGACATTCCACTGGTTGGATAGAGGTGGCCCCGCAGGAGCCCTCCTCGGGAGCTGCTGTTCCCTTAATATCTTCCCATGATCGTCTCCACGCTCTCCTTGTGGTTTGAGCAAGCTCTGTGTTTGATATATCTCTTTTCCTCCCCCCCTAAAATGAAAGAAATGATATCTGATTGAGAACCCCTAATAGGCATTAAATTAGATGTTAGACATATTAAAAAAAAGACAGGACATCTACATAGACAGCTGTGGGAGGAAAAAAGATTAGCTTTCCTGCCAAGTGGGAGTAGATTCAAGTAAGTCCGGTATTATCCATACGCTATACTTAAACCAGTGCTTGGAAGGCTACGGGCATTCCAAACTATACCTTGTTTTCCTTGGCCATTTTATTGGCTAAGTCTCTGCTAACTTTTGGACAAAATCCTGATTTTTCTTAAGTTAATGGAAATTTGCATGTGCTTAGTTGTTGGGTTTGCCCATCTTTTCTATTGCAAGTTTGCTTTTTAACCATTTTTCTTAATAGCTACACTTCTGCAGGGTGGTATTCCTAAGTGTATATTTCTGTAATATGAAATTGCTAGAAATTTGTAAATAAATGGAATATTTTGGAAACTTGTTACTTTATTGTTCTCCTAACTTCCCCCTCATCACTTCTTATTCCCAGTTCTCCTTTACTCCTCATACCACTAAGCCGTTTAAATAAGATCCATGTGTTGAGTGAAGTGAGAAGAGCTTGTGGACTGTAAAGAAAATGTTCACTGAGTGCTACAACACAGCTTACTCGGCGATTAGAGAGAATACAGCTGTTTCTCTGCAGTCAATAACACAGATATTCTGCACCCCCCACCCCCCCAGCTCACAGATAATGAAAAAGAGCTGGATTGTTTTTAAGAAAATTATGGAGCTCTGTTTTCTCCCTCCCTTTCATAATATTGGGGATGAAATATCCATTCATCAGGATGAATGCAGTTAATCTGTAAAGGGCTGCCAGTATGCAAATGAAGTTGCTCTTTAGCTATAATTGAAACCACCTCCTGGGTGTTTAACTTTCACTGACTGTTGGCCCAGAAGGTCCACGGTGCTGGGGCTGTGACAGAAGTGCTGGTGCTGAGCAGAGCATCGCGGGTCTGGGATGCCCTGGCCAGGGAGGAGGCAACTCTCACTTCCCAGACTTTGCTTTTTTAAGGGCCTGAGCATCTTGTTCC